>CAIGQW010054451.1:3639936-3650136 GCA_903798125.1 Danio choprae
ATAATACACTAGTTTACAGTTTGCTTACTGTTATATTCTGTTACATGATATGTATGTAAATATTTAATATTTTAGTTAAATGGAGTAAGTGTATTTCTCCCTGCATTGTCCTACATAATAAAATCTCATAATGGAGATCATTAATTTTCAATTTTAAACTAATAATTTCAGATTTTACAGCTGTTTATACCAAGTAAAAGCCATGACAAAAAGGGCAATTAGAAAAACAAGCAAAATCATGACATGCTTGTTTAAAATAGTATCAAAAGTTGAAATTATGAGATACTAAAATAAAAATCTTTTTAGACACTAATTGATAATTATGAGATTAAAAGTTTTGATTGTGATGCAAAACACTAAAGAAAGTCATCATTATAAAATTAAAAAATTGAAATATGACCTATATAGTTTATAGTTATGTGGTAATTATGACAAAAGTATGATATGATAAGTAACAATTAATACAAAAACACAACACTATAACGCATTAATATTAAATATTAGATCAAAATTGTGCTAAACTAGTTTAAATTATAAGATTAAAAACACAAGAGTAAAAAACAATCATGAGGTAATAAAGAATTACAAAAATTGATGACATACTAAGTCTTTATTTTGAGATAATGACTAAAATAATATATTAAATAATGTCACATAAGTCATAATTATGAAATCATCTAAATTGTGACATTAAGTGATGAGATAAAGTTCATATGCTGACATAAAAAGTAATGAGTAATGAGATTAAAGTCATAATTATGATAGTCATCACTATAAAGTAAAAATTAAGGGATAAATAGCTGACACTAATTAAAAAGCTATAAAGAATTATTTAAAAAATTATGAATTATAATAACAAAACATTTTATGATTTTATGAAAAATTATTTATGAACAAAAATTTTACTTATATTAATTATTATGACTCAGTTTTATCTCATAGAAGATTTGATTTTGCCATTATTATGTCATAATTATCATTTACCAAACCGTGATATTCCTATAATCAGCATTCAGTCTATTAAAAGTGGAGGGAGGTAATTTACCATGCTTTACATTGTGGGAACGCAGAGTTTATAGGTGTGAGCTAGATGAAGCAGTAACACCCAAAGGCGTTTATGAGGGCTGCAAAAACCCAATTCATCTATAGCCCTGCGGATGTGGAGTCAATGAAGTCATGCTCTGTGTCTATACTCCACAGTTTGATTGGGACGCCTCCCAAACCGGGGATAACAGTATAATTAACAGGGACAGCTGCGGATACGGTCGCTCTGTCAGCGGCCGCAGCAGAAACCGTCCACTGGGTCTGGACCCAAATCAACTTCTAAAATCATAGAAACCGTTCACAGCCATATCAGTGTCTTGTGCTACAACAGGTGGTCCCTGAAGTCCCAAATTCAGCCTCCCCCCTTGTCTCAAGTTTGCTGCCTACTGCTTACATTAGACCTGCAGATGACAAACACTGTACAAAAATGCTGGGTTCCACACAAACAGTTTGGGTTGGGACAACATGAAGGAGTTAGGTTAACTTATTAGTAGGTAAGTAGATTAAACACAAAACAATTAAGTTGTTTCCCTAAAACAATCAAGAATTGTGTTGTTTCAGCTTATTTTTTAATATGTAGTTTGAACAAACAGCAAACATCATTTTTTGAGTGAACTGCACTGAGCCAAACCGTTAAAGGGATAGTTCACCCAGAAAGTTGTATTCACTTTATTCTACCTCAAGTGGTTTCAAACCTTTATTAGTTTCTTTCTTTTGTTAAAGACGCAAGATGATATTTTGAAGAAAGCTGAAAGCCAGTAACCATTGACTCCCATAGTAGGAAAAACAAATACTATGAAAGTCAATGGTTACAGGTTTAAAAACATTTTAAAATATATATATTCTTTTGTCTTCAATAGAAAAAAGAAAGTTGAATAGGTTTTGAACAAGTAAAGGGTGAGTAAATAATGAGTTCATTTTGCTCAAATATTTCAGAAGTTGCTTGTACTTAACAGAAATAAGTTACGTGAACTTACAGTTTTATTTTATTGATGTGAACGTCAACTAAACGTGTAAAAGCAGATTTAATACACAGTTTGATTTGCATCATTCATTCATTCGTTTTCATTTCGGCTTAGTGCCTTTATTAATCTGGGGTCGCCACAGCGGAATGAACCGCCAACTTATCCAGCATACGTTTTACGCAGCGGATGCCCTTCCAGCTGCAACCCATCACTGGGAAATATCCATACACACTCATTCACACTCATACACTACAGACAATTTAGCTTACCCAATTCACCTGTACCGCATGTCTTTGGACTTGTGGGGGAAACCGGAGCACCTGGAGGAACACGGGGAGAACATGCAAACTCCACACAAAAATGCCAACTGACCCAGCCGAGGCTCGAACCAGCGACCTTCTTGCTGTAAGGCGAACGTGCTACCCACTGCGCCACCGTGAGGCCCTGATTTGCATCAGACTAAGGAAAATGAATGTTATTCTGTGTTTTTGAATGTTACTGTACTGTAAATGTTACTGTACTGTACTAATGTTACTGTACTGTAAAAAACATATCTGTTAATTAACAGTTTCCGTATTTTTCCGTGTTTTAATTACATTATGGGACCTTGATCTCGACTTTTGTTTTTGAAAATTCAACTCTCCAGTTGAACAAATGGACATTTTAGTAGTTTGAAATAATATAATGGATAAGAAACTATATACAGCATAGAGAAATAAGTCTGTAAAATAGCAGAAAATGTACAGGCAGCTTATTACAAGGTTTTTGTAGCGTAATATACAACACCAACCATGACAATATATCACTTTATGTTAATAAAAGTCACTTTTTCAAACATTTCAAGGTTAAATGTTGTTGGAAGACAAATCAAGGTCTAGACAATGTTTAGACTGTACATACTGAATTAGAAACATGCAAATGTATTAAAAATGTCTTTGATAATCACATTAAACATGATTTTGCTAATTAACACCTAAAGCAATTTCACCTAAAACTAGAAATTCTGTCATTATTTACTCTCCTTTCACTCATCACAAACCTGTTTACGTTCCTTTCTTCTGTTGAACACTAAAGAAGTTATTTTGAAAAATGTTGCAAAGAATTGTTTGAATCCAGTAACCATTGACTTGTGGGAAAAACAAATACTATGAAAGTCAATGGTTACTGGTTTCAAACATTCTCTTGAATACAACAAAAAAATAAACACATAAATGTTTGGATGTGGAACCACTTGTGGGTGAGTAAATAGTGAGTAAAATTACATTTTAGGTGAACTATCCCTTAAATAATAAAGAATGGAGTTAATGATGTTTATGTAAGCAAATTACCCAGATGTATTCAATAGCTCTATTAAATTAGTCAGCCAGAAATCTTCCACTGAAAGCATGGTGTAGATGGGTGCACATCTAGAAAATACTGTATTCATATTTTAAAAGACGTGGCGCGGTACAATGCAATTTGATGCTGTGCTTCTTGTCTGATGTGTGACTACTTTAAAGTTTGGACTCATTCTGACAGTGTAGATCATTTATATTGAACAAAGCAGATCCTAAATGCTGTTGGTGTTGACCTTATTCTGCAATGTGTAAGTATAAGCTCTTTCCTGCGAACTTCATTCACCTATATGGGGTAAATGACTAGGAATAATAAACATACAGTATCATATACTGAACATACTGAAGCCGAAAACCAAACTGAACCATGATGAATTATATATTGTTGCACCCCTAACACACACACACACAGTTAATTATTTTACCATATTTTTATGGCACCCCAGTTGACTGAATATTATTTTTTTTTACAGGATGGTTATTTTCTGTTATTTTACAGTATTTTTATGACATGCAGTTGCCGAAATAATCTCGTTTATTTTTAACAAGGTTTTTTTTTTATACAGTGTATGGAGGAAATGACTAGGAATAATAAACAGCAGTAGACAGTCAAACTTCTTGCTCTACAAACATTTGTGTTTCTGGCATATGAACATAAAAAACACATCAAAATAAAAAACAATATAATAAGTAAATACAAGTCGAGCTGTTTTTTACAGCTAAAATTCAATAGAATAAGACAGAAAGTCCTGAGCAATAAGGTTCCAATGGTTGCGCTCACAGATACATGACAGAACATGGCCAATAGAATGACTTGACAGTTCCCCGGGAAAGGCCCGAGCTGAATTATCAAAATCCACAGTAACCGTGCGTATGGTCAATTGTAGTGAACACTGGGATGAGCAGTGACCAAGATTGTTAATGAGAGACACCTCTGTGCCGTCCCAAACATGTTCTTGTAGAGCAAAAAAAAAAAAATCATCATTTGTTCACCCATGACTTGCTTCAAACCAGTTGTTTGGAAGCAGGGAACCATCGACATTCATAGTAAAAACAAACACTATGGAAGTCGATGGTTACCGGTTTCCAACATTTTTCAAAATGTCTTCTTTTGTGTTCGACAAAACTCATAAAGTGTTGGAACAAGTGGAAAATGACTAAAATTTGGGTGAACTACCTCTTTAAGTTCATTTATTCATTCATTTTCTTTTCGACTTAGTCCCTTTATTAATCTGGGGTCGCCACAGCGGAATGAACCGCCAACTTATCCAGCATATGTTTTACGCAGCGGATGGCCTTCCAGCCACAACCCATCACTGGGAAACATCCATACACACTCATTCACACACATACACTACGGACACTTTAGCTTACCCAATTCACCTGTAGCGCATGTCTTTAGACTTGTGGGGGAAACCGGAGCACCCGGAGGAAACCCACGCCAACACGGGGAGAACATGCAAACTCCACACAGAAATGCCAACTGACCCAGCCGAGGCTCGAACCAGCGACCTTCTTGCTGTGAGGCGATCGTGCTATCCACTGCGCCACCGCGAGGCCTTCTTTAAGTTCAACTAACTTATAAAATGATTTAGTTCACATGTTTTGAGGCAATAAGTTTCCACCAAAAATAAAAATGTTTTGAGTAATCTGAACTTATCACGTTTTACAGTGCACATCCTCTGCTTGGTTTGTATTTTTCGGACCAAGATCCAAAAAAATCCCACTTATGGACCCAAACATGTCTCTGTGTCAGAGCAGCAGCATCACATAAAACCTTGGGGCTTTGGAAGTTGTCGCTGTAGTGCTTATAGGCTCTCAGAAGGTACCTGGAAAAAAGGAGCGTGGTGGAAATAACAGGGAGAAGGAGATAAACAGAATGAAGGGATGAATGGAAAAGAGGAAGAAGGATCAGACAATGGGTCAGTGGGATTTGTCTTGTTTTTCTCGCCCTATGAGTTAACCAGCATGCGTCTAAAGAGTTTCAGCTATGCAGCTTTGGCTCCTTCAGTCTTTCTCATTGACGGGATCAAACAGAACGGATTCAGCTGTGGCCTCCGATCTCGTCCCGCTGGAATTGCACAAATGTTGCCACTTGAGCCGCGATGTCACTCCCACCCTCCTTTCACTAACCCACTCCAGCTGATTTCAAAAGAAAACCTGCTGTCTGTGTGAAACAGTGTTTAGTGGTGCTGCCCCAGAAGGCCCTCAGATGCCTGGTGTCCTGCTATAGATGATTCAGATAAACACACATATGCATGACAGTGCTTGATTGGTGGTTTGTATTGCATACTTCATAAGGTTAGGGTTAGGGTTAAAGGTAGTTCACCCAAAAATGAAATTTTACTGACTGTTTACTCAGGCTCAAGTGGATCCAAACATTTATGAGATTCTATCTTCTGCTGAACGCAAAAGCAGATATTTTGAAGAAAGCCAAAAACCTGTAACCATTGACTTCCATAGTATTTGTTTTTCCTACTATAAAAGTCAATAGCTGTGTCTCATTTCAGAGGCTGCATCCTCCAAATGCACACGAAGGGCGCTGCGTCATTGTGGCACAACAAAGAGTCATAACTCGGACTAAGCCAAAATTAAAATGAGTGAATGAATGAATGAATTAGGCCTCACGGTGGCACAGTGGGTAGCACGATCGCCTCACAGCAAGAAGGCCGTTGGTTCGAGCCTCGGCTGGGTCAGTTGGCGTTTCTGTGTGGAGTTTGTATGCTCTCCCCGTGTTGGCGTGGGTTTCCTCTGGGTGCTCCGGTTTCCCCCACAAGTCCAAAGACATGCGGTATAGGTGAATTGGGTAGGCTGAATTGTCCGTAGTGTATGAGTGTGAATGAGTGTGTGTGGATGTTTCCCAGTGATGGGTTGCAGCTGGAAGGGCATCCGCTGCGTAAAACATATGCTGGATAAGTTGGCGGTTCATTCCGCTGTGTCGACCCCAGATTAATAAAGGGACTAAGTCGAAAAGAAAATGAATGAATGAATGAATGAATGAATTCTCCGTTTTTGTACGACCCACCCAGACATTCATAAATTTTCCTTCGGCTTAGTCCTTTTATTCACAAGGGGTCACCACAGCGGAATGAACCACCAACTTATCCAGCATATGTTTTACGCAGCTGCAAGATGTTTTAAAACTTTAAACATCATAAGTAGTCGGAGTCGAGAGCAAGACTTTTACATTGTACAATAGAATCTTACTTTATTGTACCCGTGAAAGCTACATGTGAAGCCACTGGAAAAAAACTCTGTACTTATAGTGGATGACGACAGATGTTTTGATCTGAAAAGTGTCTGTTATAGAAGGCCATTACCTTTAAATAAATAGTTCACAACACTATGTGCGTTTGAAGACTGTCAAAACATTTGCAGATATGTTTTAATCATTCAGCATGCTGCCATACGCATCTGTTGTAATTGTGAGGATGTCTTGTTTCAGCTTGTCTTAAACACTGAGATCATGTGAGCGTGAAGTGCTCGTATGATTGGTTGTCTCACAGTTATACAGTTCACATCTTCAGCTGTCAACATGAGCTGAATGTCAGACGAGTGCATTTGAATTAAAGGCTCTGAAAACACCCTGAATACCAACCGTTAAGCTAAAACACTGCAGATGAACAGGGTAAAAATCTAAACAAAAAACTAAAAGTTATCACCGTATTTCATCAGCTTACCAGTTTGTTTGTTTTTGACATTAGATACATCTGAAATGACAGCAATTTGGTAGATTTCAAATTCTATTGAATCGCTTTTTTTATTGATGGCAAATATTCATTCATTCATTTTCATTTCGGCTTAGTCCCTTTATTAATCTGGGGTCGCCACAGCGGAATGAACCGCCAACTTATCCAGCATATGTTTTACGCAGCGGATGCCCTTCCAGCTGCAACCCATCTCTGGGAAACATCCATACACACCCATTCACACTCATACACTACGGACAATTTAGCTTACCCAATTCACCTATACCGCATGTCTTTGGACTTGTGGGGGAAACCGGAGCTCCCGGAGGAAACCCACGTCAACACAGGGAGAACATGCAAACTCCACACAGAAACGCCAACTGACCCAGCCGAGGCTCGAACTAGCGATCAGCGACCTTCTTGCTGTGAGGCGAACGTGCTACCCACTGCGCCACTGTGAGGCCTGATGGCAAATACTGTAGTTTTATTAATAGTTTAAAAAAAATTAGCTCTTTCTATTTCTTGATTTAAATTAAATTAAAATTTTCTTTGGTTTTTATGTTTATACAGTTTGAATTAATGTTGTTTTGTTTTTATTGTAGCTTTAGTTTCGTTTTAAGCGAGCCTATATCAAAAGCAGAAATGTTTTTGAAAACTACCTCAAATAAGTTAAGTTTATTGTAAAATATACATTCATTCATTCATTTTCTTTTCGGCTTAGTCCCTTTATTAATCTGGGGTCGCCACAGCGGAATGAACTGCCAACTTATCCAGCATATGTTTCTCGCAGCGGATTCCCTTCCAGCTGCAACCCATCACTGGGTAACATCTATACACATTCATTCACACACACACACACACACACTACAGACAATTTAGCTTACCCAATTCACCTATACCTCATATCTTTGGACTTGTGGGGGAAACTAAAGCACCCGGAGGAAACCCACGCCAACACGGGGAGAACATGCAAACTCCACACAGAAATGCCAACTGACCGAGCCGAGCCTCGAACCAGCGACCTTCTTGCTGTGAGGCGATCGTGCTACCCACTGCGCCACCGTGAGGCCCAAATATACAATACCATTTTTTTTTTTTTTAACCATTAATTGTATTTTAAGTAACAAAAATAATTATAGTTGGTCCTGTGAGTAACACACTAGTTAAACGTACAGCAGTTATTAAATTGTTCAAATATTTCATCATATTACTGTTTTTGCTGTTTATTTGTTTATCAAATAACAGTTATTTTATTAAAAAATTGCAAAAGCTGTAATTTCATTCATTTATTCATTTTCTTTTCGGCTTAGTCCTTTTATTAATCCGGGGTCACTACAGTGGAATGAACCGCCAACTTATCCAGCATATGTTTTACGCAGCGGATGCCCTTCCAGCTGCAACCCATAACTGGGAAACATCCATACACACTCATACACTATGGACAATTTAGCTTACCCAATTCACCTATACTGCATGTCTTTGAACTTGTGGGGGAAACCGGAGCACCCGGAGGAAACCCCACGAACACGGGGAGAACATGCAAACTCCACACAGAAATGCCAACTGACCCAGCCGGGGCTCGAACCAGCGACCTTCTTGCTTTGAGGCGATTGTCCTACCCACTGCGCCACCGTGCTGCCCCCAAGCTGTAATTTCAAAAACATTAAAACAATCTGTAACACTATAAATGATAAATAAATAAGGTTTCGTTTGTTAATGTAACTGTATTACTTTTCCTAGTACTGGGTGCTGGGATGCTGGAAGGGCATCCGCTGTGTAAAGCATACACAATAGTTGGTGGTTAATCCGCTGTGGTGACCCCTGATAAATAACGAACTAAGCCGAAGGAAAATTAATAAATGAACTATATTACTTGGCAAAAGCTAACAATAGCGTTTTAACTTTCAACATTACTACTACATAATTTAAATAATATTTCTTAAATCAACTCGCTGTGAACATAAACATTCACGTCATTTATTTCCTTAACAAAAATTAATAAATGCTATTCAACTATATTGCAAATGGATGCTGATACATTGTTGAATGTTAAAGGAATAGTGTACCTAAACATTGAAAAATACTCACTATTAATTATTATAAACATTTATGTGTTTCTTTCTTTATTTAACACAAAAGAAGCCATTTGGAAGAATGTTCTAAATCGGTAACCATTGACTTAGGAAAAATAAATGCTATGGAAGTCAATGGTTACCGGTTTTTCAGCTTTCTTCAAAATATCTTCTTTTTTGTTTAGCAGAAAGACAGGTTTGTGACAAGTGATGTGTGAGTAAATGATGACAGATTTTTCAGTTTTGGGTGAACTGTCCCTTAAAGTGTTCTTAAATAATCTTGTTACTAAAAACAACAAAACCATAGAATGAAATGAACGACCTACTGCATTGTTTGTTGAAAGATACTATTTCCAAACTTATCAATCAATGACAAACCTTAAGAAAATTATAATTACATAGTTAGAAGTATAACAACCTCTCAGCTGCTGCTCTCAATGTGAAAAGTCAGTAAGTATAAGACACTGACCACAACTTGCATTATATGAGGGAAGAAAATGAAGGAGTAAAGAGCAGAGCTGGATAAGTTACTTGAAAACAATTCTTAATTACTAATTACTATAATGGTCAGCACGGTGGCGCAGTGGGTAGCACAATCGCCTCACAGCAAGAAGGTCTCTGGTTCAAGCCCTGGCTGGGTTAGTTGGCATTTCTGTGTGGAGTTTGTATATTCTCCCCGTGTTTGCGTGGGTTTCCTCCAGGTGCTCCGGTTTCCCCACAGTCCAAAGACATGTGGTACAGGTGAATTGAATAAGCTAAATTAATTGTTTCCCAGTGTTGGGTTGCAGCTGGAAGAGCATCCGCTGCGTAAAACATATGCTGGATAAGTCGGTGGTTCATTCCGCTGTGGCGACCCCAAATTAATAAAGGGACTAAGCCGAAAAGAAAACGAATGAATGATTACTATAATTCTATTTAAATTACTTTTCTAAATACTTTGTCTCAAAAGGAACTTAATTACTCAGTAATTCTCAATACTCCTTAAGATATGTAAATTGACAATAATTGATATGTAAATATTAATTATGCTCTTTTAATTATTTTGCTTTAAGTCAAACTGGACCTTGTTTTATATATATTTAAAAATACAATATAT
>CAIGQW010054451.1:3654287-3689968 GCA_903798125.1 Danio choprae
TTTTTTTTTGTTTTTTTTCCAATTAGTTTACAAATGATGTTTAACAGAGCAATGAATTTTTCACAGTATTTTGCTAGAATATTTTTTCTTCTGGAGAAAGTCTTATTTGTTTTATTTTGGCTAGAATAAAAGCAGTTTTTAATTTTTTTAAAACCATTTTAAGGTCAATGTTATTAGCCCCCTTACGCAATATTTTTCTACAGAACAAACCATCATTATACAACGATTTGCCTAATTACCCTAACTTGCGTAATTAACCTAGTTAAGCCTTTAAATGTCACTTCAAGCTGAACACTAGTATCTTGACAAATATCTAGTCAAATATTATGTACTGTCATCATGGCAAAGATAAATGAAATCAGTCATCAGAAATTAGTTATTAAAACTATTATGTTTAGAAAAGGGTTGGAAAAAAATCTTCTTTCCATTAAACAGAAATTGGGGGAAAACATATACAGGTAATAATTCTGACTTCAACTGTATAAAGCTTTTTATTTCTTTCTGCAAGTAGTTTTTTGTCAGTACACAACAAGTGCACATTCAATACAATTAAGCACACTTCATTTTCCACAAAAGGGCTGAGGGAAGAGTGCAAGATAGCTGGCAGCTTCTTCAAGATTTACTTCAGGAATTTTAATCCTGCTAATGTATTACAGTCGGGTTGGGAGGGGGGGGGGGGGACTACAGCACAGACACCCTCTCCAGGGCAAAAAAAGCTTTTCTTATCAGTGATTCTGACAGCAATTCAGACAGTACTGATGGTTGTGTAATCCACATACGTGTTTGTGTAATCCACACGAGATGAAACATGGAACCAGGACACGTTTCGACTCTTTTGTTGCATGATTAAGTTTGGGGAAATGATTATGTGTTTTGAGTTTTTTGTCATGGAAACATCTGTGTTGAGACGGGACAGGAGGGAGAGTGTTGCATTTTAAGAGTGTGTGGTCTGTGAATTTACACCTGCCTCAGGCATCGCTCTTTCTATTGTATCCACTTTCTAAAGGCCACACAGAGCAATTGCGACTAATCATGTAATAGCAGATTAGTACCTGCTAACGCCGTTATTTTTTTGGAGATAAAATGCTTTGGATGCGATTTAGACAAACAGACTTTAGGGCAAACTGCAGGCTCCAGGTGTCATTTATGCAGAATGCGATGGAAGATTTCAGCCATCTGTAAGAGAGAATTGTGTACGCTCTTAAAATAAAGGTCACAAAAATTGGGTTTCTGTGGCAATGCCATTTAAAGACATTTTGGTTTATTTAAAGGGCTTTACTGTTAACAATTTCCTGTAAAATCTATACAGTAACTGGCAGCAGTTCGCTAGTAAATCAATTACAGCAAAAATACTGTATTTACATTGACAGTATCTTGCTGTATATGTATTTACAGGATTGTATGTATATCGTTACTGTAATATATATAGTCATTTTCACAATGCAACGTTAAAATAAAGTAACATACTGTATAACAGTCCTACAGTAAGATACAGTTCATATTACAGTTAAATGCTATGTAATTTACAAAATATGTTAACAGTTCACCTTAAAACTGAAGCTTCTGTCATCATTTATTCACCCTTGACTTTTCACTCAAACCTGCGTGAGTTTCTTTCTTCTGTTGAACGCAAAGGAAGATGTTTTGAAGAAAGCCGGAAACCTGTAAGCGTTGACTTTCATGGTATTTGTTTTTCATACTATGGGTGTCAGTGGTTACAGGTTTCTTGCTTTCTTCAAAGTATCTTCTTTGTGTTTTACAAAAAAAACTCTTATAGGCTTGGAACCACTCAGAGTTAATAGTGGGTTAGTTTTCATTTTTGAGCGAACTGTGCCTTTAAACATGTCAAAGAATGGTTCTTAGAAAAAATTTTATAGTCTAAAAAAACATAATAATAATATATACTTTTTTTTTATATATATGGGCCTCACGGTGTTGGCGTGGGTTTCCTCCGGGTTCTCCGGTTTCCCCCACAAGTCGGTATACTAGATCCTTTTACAAAGATTCCATTCAGAAGATCTAGAGATCTCTCATTTTTGAAGTCAAGTTATATTGATGAACTTTCGAAATGACAGGTGAGTTTCAGTCGTTCATTAAATACACTTATCATTCCGTGCAAACGGGCCATGAAAGAAGCATTAATGAAACAAGAGAGACTCCATCCGTCTTTGATCAATTTGTCTTGTTAATAAGCCTGGAGAGAAACCCAGGCAGACTTTAATTTCTTTAATCCTCATTTGGAACATAGTATAAAAAGACATGACATTTCTTCAGTCTGTCTGTCTGTCTGTTTTTATTTTCAATACTAATTATTATAACAAAGGCAACCTGTTCAAGCTTCAATTACGTTTATCCAATTTTCCGTTTTAATTTCCTCTTAGTGCCCCATGACATGAATTCACTGTATCGTGTACTGAAAAAAAAAAAAAAAAAAGATTAAAACCTACAGTAATTAAACCGCCAACTTGCAATTATCCAATTGGGGCAGCTCTTCTTGATATAAAATGCCATACCGTTCTGAATGTCTTATGTAAGCATTAGTAATAAGATTTTCATTATTTCAAAAGTTGTCTATTACAAGTTTCAATATTCTGTCCCTGTAGTTGGTAGTAATTCGCACTCAGTTTATTGTCATAAATGTATTCGATTCGCTGTAAATGAACAACTGTTATGCTTGTAAATTCAAAGCATTTCATATAATTTCTTAAATTCATACAGACTGTAAAAAAGCATTAGCTCACTGCTTAATCCTATTTGAAGTTCTCTTAACATGAGTAAAAGAGCAGTTTTTACTCATGTTTCACAAGTTGACCACAGTATAAAAACGAAAAGGGATAGTTCCCCCTAAAATTAACATTCTGCTATCATTTAGTCATCCTCCAATTGTTTAAGTTTCTTTCTTCTGTTGAATTCAAAGGAAGATATACTGAAAAATGATGGGGGGTGTAACAACTCGCTTGAGGACATGATGAAACGGGAACACAAAATTTAACAAAAGACGGATTTATTGACAAAACACTGGATACAGTTACTGGATGAGACAGGACATGCAGACAGGACAACGACGCTGAGACAATACAGTACCGGAACACGAAGGACACAAACAGAAGGGTATAAGTATACAGGGAGATGATTAAACTAATGAGACACAGGGGATTAACGCAGGTGAAACAAATGAACACTGACGATGGCGGGAAAAGGACAAAGGGAGCACATGATAACAACAGAAGCACATGACACGACAGAACACTGACGGGGGGACAGCCATTGACTTCCATATTTATTGTTGGCTGTTTTTTTTCCAACATTCTTCAGAATATCTTGTTTTGTGTTCAACAGAAAAATAAAATGCATAAACGTTTAGTTGAGTGCCTGAACGATATCCCTTTAAATGGGATATTTGAAGAAAACAACACTGATTAAAAGGGCAGCACGGTGGCGCAGTGGGTAGCACAATCGCCTCACAGCAAGAAGGTCGCTGGTTCGAGCCCCGGCTGGGTCAGTTGGCATTTCTGTGTGGAGTTTGCATGTTCTCCCCGTGTTCGCGTGGGTTTCCTCCGGGTGCTCCGGTTCCCCCCACAATTTCAAAGACATGCGGTACAGGTGAATTGGGTAAGCTAAATTGTCCATAGTGTATGAGTGTGAATGAGTGTGTATGGATGTTTCCCAGTGATGGGTTGCAGCTGGAAGGGCATTTGCTGCGTAAAACATATGCTGGATAAGTTGGCGGTTCATTCCGCTGTGGCGACCCCAGATTAATAAAGGGACTAAGCCGAAATGAAAATGAATGAATGAAGGATTAAAATTAGAAAGCACTTTCAGATTCCTCCCAGTAATTGGTGTCAGTCTGACACATGGTGGTAATTTCCTTAATTATTTGACTGTTTACCTGGCAGTTTACCCCGAGGCAATTCTAGACTCTCCAGGGGCCATAGGCAAAAATTCTTAGGGGGTTACAACCAGCATACATCACCCTTATATAATAAATTGGTTACTAAATAACATGATTAAATGTTTCAAATTTCAAAATCACACAATATATTTTCAAAATAAGACATTGAATGAAAGCTATTATGCAAAAATCACTTTTATAATTTAAAAGAGAGTTGTGTGGCAAGGGTCTGTGAATATAACCAGTTTCCAGTAAAAATTAGTAAGTTCATTCATTTTCATTTCGGCTTAGTCCCTTTATTAATCTGGGGTCGCCACAGCGGAATGAACCGCCAACTTATCCAGCATATGTTTTACGCAGCGGATGCCCTTCCAGCTGTAATCCATCACTGGGAAACATCCATACATTCACACACATACACTATGGCCAATTTAGCTTACCCAATTCACCTATAGCGCATGTCTTTGGACTTGTGGGGGAAACCGGAGCACCCGAAGGAAACCCACGCAAACATGGGGAGAACATGTAAACTCCACACAGAAATGCCAACTGACCGAGTCAAGGCTTGAACCAGCGACCTTCTTGCTGTGAGGCGATTGTGCTACCCACTGCGCCACCGCGTCGCAAATTTGTTAATTGTATTTTGTATAATCACACAATAATCACATAAAAACAGTCTGCATAAACACTTTGATTGACATTCTTGACGAGGTCTTGTTTTTGAATCTGCCACTATGCTGACACATAAGCATTTTAATAGAGTGCTGAGAGCATCTCATTTGAATTTAAAGCGATAGTTACCAAAGTGGCACAATTAGTATCAAAGCCTATAGGGGGCATTTTCAAAGAGTTATGAAACATTGTTTTGGGGGATTACTTTGAGCTGAAACTTCCCACTTAAAGAATATCAGAAACAGAGGCTAAGAATGGGTCCAAACAAGTGGACAATACACAAGTGGACAGGATTATTCAGAGAATCTGTAATCTGGAATTACTTGTCTGTTCTGTGCTGAACAGGATAAGAATCTGTACTGTATATTGCCATAAAGTGTCTCAACATAAGATGATCTAGACAGAAAGTCCTTCATTCTGCAGTGATCAAACCTTGCCACACTATAACCTTTGCTGAAAAACATGTTGAGCGGACAGAAAACAAAAAAAGTTACTATAGTCATTCGTAGTAAATGCTGTAGTGTTTTTTTATTATTATTGATTGATGTATTGATGAGGGGAGAGTTGGACCACTGTGCAGCGTCTACTCTGGCACATACCAAAAATTTTCAATAGGGTTAAGGTCTTGACTCTGTGGTGGCCAGTCCATGTGTAAAAATGATGCCTCTTTTACAATCTGAGCCGATTAATCCTGCCATTTTCATCTTGAAATAATGTACATACTTACACAGGGCATATAAAACACCATTCTTCCTCAAAGATGATGACTCTCCTAACTATTCTTCCAGTTTGTAACAAGGCGTTGGACAGTTCTTAACCAAATTTTAGTATAGTTTCAGCATTATATTTTTTTTTTTTTATATATATATATATATATATATATTTGTTTGCTTGATGCATGTCAATAATGTGACATAATTTAATAATAATAAGTTTTCATGACACATTCCGACTTCATTTCATGGTTTTAAGAAATGAGAATCTCAGTTAGGGTTAAATGACATGTTTTCCAGCCGAAACATAATCATTCTTTGCAGTAATTATGCATTCAAGTACTTTACTACAGTTCAAAAACATTATAATATTTACTATAAAATACTACAGTATTTTATCATGTGGGTCGCGTCAATTTGAGGAGAACTGTACCATAGAGACTACAAATAACTCAGTAAAGGTGGAGGTGAACAGGTAAAATGGCCAGTCAGAATCATTATGTTCTAACCTTTCTTTTTGAAGTCTTTGCTATATATGAAATATTGATGACTGCTTACATCCAAAGGCTTAGGCAGTGACTCTGTAGGCAGCATTACTTCACAAAGGCACCTCATTCTGAGACAGCATTTGTCATGATGTATGATGATTTAATCATGTACAGGGGCGGTGCGGTGGTGCAGTGGGTAGCGCTGTAGCTTCACAGCAAGAAGGTCGCTGGTTCGAGCCTCAGCTGGGTCAGTTGGCATTTCTGTGTGGAGTTTGCATGTTCTCTCCATGTTCTTATTGGGTTTCCTCCGGGTGCTCCGGTTTCTCCCACAAGTCCAAAGTCATGCGCTATTGGTAAATTTGGAGAGCTAAATTGTCCGCAGTGTACTGTATGTGTGTGAATGAGAGTTTCCGTGATGGGTTGCAACTGGAAGGGCATCCGCTGTGTAAAAAGCATATGCTGGATAAGTTGGCGGTTCATTCTGCAGTGGCGACCCCTGATTAATAAAGGGACTAAGCCGAAAAGAAAGTGAATGAATGAATATTCCTGTACAACAAAATAGAGAGAGTTTTGGTGACAACTATGATAATATTAGCTTACTACAATACTAAATGGCTAGAAATGCCCTACAAATATACATTTGAACACAAAATATCACCCAAGCGACACTTCGAGACACCATGTTTATTTTTAACTGTCAGAAATGTAACACGGGCAGCACAGTGGCGCAGTGGGTAGCACAATCACCTCACAGCAAGAAGGTCGCTGGTTCGAGCTGGTCAGTTGGCGTTTCTGTGTGGAGTTTGCATGTTCTCCCCGTGTTGGCGTGGGTTTCCTCCGGGTGCTCCGGTTTCCCCCACAAGTCCAAAGACATGCGGTACAGGTGAATTGGGTAAGCTAAATTGTCCGTAGTGTATGAGTGTGAATGAGTGTGTGTGGATGTTTCCCAGTGATGGGTTGCAGCTGGAAGGGCATGCGCTGCGTAAAACATATGCTGGATAAGTTGGCGGTTCATTCCGCTGTGGCGACCCCAGATTAATAAAGGGACTAAGCCGAAAAGAAAATGAATGAATGAATGAAGAAATGGAACACAAAATTGTGGGATATTAAAGGAAGCAGGATATACTGCCTTCAAAATTTATTCAGAAGATGGAACCACAAGACAAAGCATTTTTGATTCGGACGTGCCTTGATGCCTTCCTGCCTTGGAATGCTGCATTGGAGATGTTGTGGCTATTTTCTTTAAGGAGGCTCTCTCCATGGTAAAGAAGACAAAGTCTTACCCAAGATGTCTTTTAAAGTTTTATTCTTTGCAAAGAAGGTCAGACAGTCATACAGTAACACAGGTTCCTGCAGAGTGCGACACTCAAAGAAGAGTGTGTTCCCTTTTTATCTGGTTTCTTCCCTCTAAAGCCCACAAGGCCATAGGTGACATAGCTAATGAATCACGTCACAGTTATCTTAACACTCATGATTCTCTTTTAGTTGTCTATATTTCTATCCCATATCCCACACGGCTGTACAGGTCATAGGTCACCATACATGGAATACGATATTGTCTTATGATAAAAAGGTGCCAAAGTGATCACGCATAGCTTAACTGTGTAATGTAGACATAGAAAAAGGAAAGAAGAACAGATTAGAAAATGCATATAAAGGTATAAAAATTAATTTCCATAACAGAGATCACCAATTTTTCAATTTACGCTTTTTGTTTGCTGTTCAACTGTTCAAGCACACTGAAAAAAAAGATTTTTGCTAAATTGTTGCAAACTATTTATATGGGTTGAATTTAAACAAGCAAATTAAATTTAGTTATGTTCAACTTCATTTGTTTGTTTAAATTCAGCCCAAATAAATTGTTTACAACCACTTATGCCTCATAAAAAAAATTGTAAATCCAAATGCATGATATACAGCATATTCAAATTTGGAACTATCAAGATGCAATATTTATTCTTTAAGAATGAAATCAATCAATATTTATTCTTCAATTTTGATCCCAATTGTCTTCTATGTCAATGAATGTCAGAGAACTGAAGAGAGTGAAGGGCCTCACAGTGGCGCAGTGGGTAGCACGTTCGCCTCACAGCAAGAAGGTCGCTGGTTCGAGCCTCGGCTGGGTCAGTTGGCGTTTCTGTGTGGAGTTTGCATGTTCTCCCTGTGTTGGCGTGGGTTTCCTCCGGGTGCTCCGGTTTCCCCCACAAGTCCAAAGACATGCAGTACAGGTGAATTGGGTAGACTAAATTGTCCGTAGTGTATGTCTGTGAATGGGTGTGTATGGATGTTTCCCAGAGAAGGGCATCCGCTGCGTAAAACATATGCTGGATAAGTTGGCGGTTCATTCCGCTGTGGCGACCCCAGATTAATAAAGGGACTAAGCCGAAATGAAAATGAATGAATGAATGAATGAATGAATGAATGAATGAATGAATGAATGAAGAGAGTGAGATTGAAGTTTAATACTGTAGTCAATTCATCATGTGAACACTGTGTGAACAGATTTGGTTTTGTGATGATCTGTCATCGAACCTTAAGGGAGACATTCAAAATAGCACAACGCTTTTGAGTGTCCGAATGTTTTTCTTTCAACCCTTTCTTTCAATCTTTGCATTCACTTCAAGGTAATTGAACCGTCCCACCTCTTTTGCATGGTGTCATGCTTGACTAAAGGACTCACGCTTCAACACTCTTTGAGTCATTGTTTGTAAAATGCTTTAAAATGAAGGCCATCGTTTATTTATTTATGCACATCGATTTAAAATGCCAAAACCCAACCAGTTCTTATCCACTTAGAACTATTATCATGTATTGGATTCTCAGATACTAAGATTGCATTAGGAAGTTTTTGCAGGTCGTGCCCTTTGTAAATGTGTTTTCTTTTCAGCTGATATCTGTTTTGAGAGGCAAACATAAGGGAGCAGAGGATATTTACCCTCAAGTGAGATATTGATTTGAGCTCTCAGCGTGGATCATGAATGTGAACACACACACACACACCATTCCCTCACTGCTTTTACTTCGTGTGACAATTCATTTTAAAAGGACGCCTCGCCCAATCCTGTCTGAAATGCAGATTCGTCACGCCAGAAAGCTAGCTGTAATTATTTGTCATTGTTACACTATTGTTTGATTTCATTTCATTGTATGTATTTCCTTTGACACTAAATGTCATATTTGCATGTCTTCAAACTGGTTTTGACTTGCTTGGTACATTATACACTTTTCAATATAGCAGACTTGACTTGAAAAAGGTTTGTCCTGTTGGTTAATCAGGGTGTCCGCTGGGTTTAAAATGTCTTACATATGAAAAACAATTTTAAAAGGCTTAAATTCAATCAAATTTGGTGTTGTAGGTCTTAAAACACTTTAAACAGTTGTTCATTTTCCTTTGTCTATAATCAGGCCAACATCCTTCCTATTATCAACAATCCATCTGAATAAAACTTTTAACAAAAGTTACATTTGTTAACTCTATTTAACCAATGGGGTTTAATTACTTACATCCTTACAAAAATATTTGTTTACAGCTACATGGTGAGGACGCTGACCTGAACAGACTGTTGTGCATTAAATTTATTTTTAAAATTGTCTTTTTTTTATGCTGAAAAAGGTATATGTATATAACAAGAGTTTCCTTGTTTTGACACATTATTTGAAATATGTGAGTTTGCATGTTCTCCTCATGTTGGCGTGGGTGTCCTTTAGGTGCTCCGGTTTCCCCCACAGTCCAAAGACATGCGCTACAGGTGAATTGAATCAACTAAATTGGCCGTAGTGTACGATTGTGTGTGTGTGTGAATGCAGTGTGTATGGATGTTTCCCAGTACTGGGTTGCAACATATGCTGGATAAGTTGGCGGTTCATTCCACTGTGGTGACCCCTGATGAATAAGGGGACTAAGCCGAAGGAAAATGAATGAATGAATGAATTTTTTTCCACGTTTTGCCCCATATAAGTCTGAAATTGAATTAATAATGGTCTTAAAGATCTGGTGAAACCAGCTGACACCCTGTTTATGTTGCAGGTAAATATTCTGATTTATGAAAGTGAATATATTTATTAATGTCATCATTCATTCATTCATTTTCCTTTGGCTTAGTCCCTTTATTTATCAGGAGTTTAACGTCATCATATAAAAAGAAAATATAGTGCCATAATACCTTTTAATGAATGCAGTTTGTTTGTTGCATTCAGTTTATAAATATAATCATTTATACGTATATAATATACATATATGAGCCTGATCTCAGGAGGAATCTGTCAGAAAAGTGGCTAATTCATATGATTTCATACAACAAATTTGATTTGCAAATTGCACTAAAATGTATGAATGAGATTGTAAAAATTCATTTGTATTAGCCACGAAAACTAAATGTTATTCATTGCAGTGAGACTGATGTTATATACAGGAGAAGTGAAATACAAATTTATAAAAATGTCTATAAATTTATATTAAGTACAAATTTATAACTGGATATATATACATATATACAGTGAGCTAGATACATTATTACATAGATTATAATAGATAATAACATTAGTTATTAATTTAGCTTTTAATAAATAGCATTCATTTAATATTCCTTTATGAATGATGATATTATTATTATGTATTTAATTAATTGATTGCTGTGGAGACTTGTTTTGTCATGGAAATGACAAAAAAATCTAAATGTCATGTAGTGCAATGCCAAATACAACTTTGATTTATTTATTTTTCTTCACAATTAGTAATTACAGTAAACTCTCTAATATTTGTGTAGCTGTAAACCTGAGTGCGGTCTCTGCTGCGACTCTCTGGAGGGATGCCTCTCATACACTTATGTAATCTTGGCAGGGATCGCTCGGAAGTACGAGGCACCGCACCAAGAATTCCCCCTCCGTTACAGGATAGTAAGTGGTGCTTGATGGAAGCCCCTCCAAGACTGTAGGTCAAACAGATCAGTGACAAGCCAACGGGAACATCTATATCCCTCTGTCTGACTTCTGCGGGATGATGTTGCCATGGGGTTTTGAGGTTGCGATGCTGCGGTGCTGTCAAAAGCACATTACGTTTTCCAATCGTTCAGATTTTCTATCAAAAGCATGGCTTGTTCATAAAAACAAATAATCATTTATTTCATTTTTAATGAGACAAAGCAGGCTACACCAGGAAAAAAAAGCTTGTTTTATAACAACTGCACTCTTACATACATTATATTACAGTCATAGACTCCCTTTTTTTAGAACACCACACAAATCTATTTACTCAATGGCTTTTTAGTTCATCATTTAAAATAAAAAAGTCCCAATTTTCAGTGTTTTTTTTTTTGTTTCTCTCTTTTCATCTACTCAATGCTAGGTTTCGTCTCGTCATCTTACAACAACCTTTGACCTCTGACCTTAGGTGAATGGAATTCACAACAAAGATTAAAATTCCTCGTGGAGGTCCATCCTCCGCTGTTGAGGAACATGCTCCTCTCATCGTTAAAATACTACATTTCCGAGATATTTTATCACATACAATACAGAGTCCATTATGTACACCCTCTCATCTCTGCCTATGATATTCTTTCGCGAGGTCTGAGTGCAGCGGAAGTGTTTATGTCCTCTTTTGTCTCTAATCATGCAGCGGACAAAAGCTTTTAAACAGTTGGTCGGTTCGGCGACAGTGTCTCAACATGTTATCGCATGAGTTCTCTGAGGCCTGGTCCATTGTGACGCTCCATTCCTCGTGAAGCTTTATTCCCAGAAAATCCAGTTCATTGCAGGGTGATGATGCCTCGGAGTCGAATGTAGGGTTGGCTAGACAAGGGCTTGAAGTTCAGGTCGGGGCTTTTTTTTTGTTTTTGTCGAACTCTAGACGCAGCGATTTCATACCGGCCGGTCCACAGCGTATTGGCAGGGGCTTAAGTTGGAAACGGGGTTCTGCACGGCCGGGTAGGCGAAGTTAGCGTGCTGTTTGGCCTTGAGCCGGAGGCTGGCCAGACTGGAGTTACAGGTGTCTCTGTACATGTACGGACCAGCCGTGGTGGCATACGGGCAGGCAGCGGCCGACACTGCTGCAGAATTGAGGGTGGGGCTGTTCAGGTTGTTCAGGTTTCCCAGGTTGTTGAGGCCTGAGCCCGGCACCCCTGCCACCGCCGAGGGCACCATCGATGAGGCCATGTTCATGGAAGGGATGGAGCTGGGTGGGGAGAACATTGGCTGGGAGGACAGCGGGCTTACATTCATGGAGTTAAAGAAAGGAAAGCTTTTGGCTGACAGCGGGCTGCTGGCCAGGCTCTTAGTGGCCCAGTTGTTGTAGGAGTAGCCAGAGTACATGTCGTCGTACGGCTGCATGAGTCCATTGAACTGGGCGCCGAAGCCGTTCTTGCACAGCTCGGCTTGCTGGTTCCTTTCTCGCTTTCTCCATTTGGCGCGGCGGTTTTTAAACCACACCTGTCGAAAAGAC
The DNA here is from genome assembly GCA_903798125.1 of Danio choprae. Lineage (NCBI taxonomy): Eukaryota > Metazoa > Chordata > Actinopteri > Cypriniformes > Danionidae > Danio > Danio choprae. Next base: position 3,666,489 of record CAIGQW010054451.1, read on the forward strand.
AGCAAGGAACCAGTGGTCAGATTTCACATCGTTTGTCAATGTACACTCAAAAAATTACTGTTTGTTTAAACTTAAAATGAGCTGAAACAACACAATTCTTGATAGTTTTTTTGTTGCGACAACTTAATTGTTTTATGTTCAATCCACTTAAATTTGTCAAAACAATGATGTTAACTTAATCGATTTGTGTTGGGACAACATGAAGAAATTGTGTGGAACCCAGCATTCTTTACAGTGTACACTCAGAAAATGATGTTTGCTGTTTGTTCAAACTACTTTTTTAAAATGAGTTGAAACAATTCATAAGTGTTTTGTTTACTACTTAATTGTTTTATGTTCAATCCACTTAAATTTATACAAATAAATAAGTTTACTTAACTTCTTCATGTTGTCCCAACAAAAATCGATTGTGTGGAGGACAGATTTTTTACAGTGTATTTTACAATTGAAGGGCATTTCACTCCTAATATAAAATACTGTACATATTAAAGGGCTCAACAGAACTTTAATATTCAGATTAAAAATATTCTTTCCCAAGAAAAGTTCCACCTGGCAGAATTTAAGTGCTTCATTTATTAAAACTAATTTATTCACTTATTATGAGTTTCCCTAGTGAGAAATGTCATTAAAGAGCTTCCCTCACATTTAGTCAATTTTATATCCTATTTTTAGGGGATATTGGGTGGATTAGAGTTTTAATGTGAAAATTTAAATGAATATATTTCATTTAGCTCTCTTTTCTTTTGCCAATCTTTTTTTCCCCCTCTGAAAGCGCTCGCAGACTGTAATTAGCAAAGAAAACAAACGGAAAAGGAAAATAATTAATAATAAATTAAGAGCTCGTTTTAATTATTAGGTTTTCACAGTGTAAATAAAATTCTTTATATACCACATGTAAATGATTCGCGGAAAAAAAATGCTTTTCTCATAACTCTGTATCTAATGACATACTTTATCGATTCTCAGAAGGATTGTCTCCACATATTTCAAAAATAAACTCACACAGCGACTGGATTTTGCCACACTTTTCTGAGAATATTTAATGACATTTTTTTATGCAGCACACTGTAAATGATACCATTTATATTTGGACACAGGGAATACCCTCCTCTGTGAATGTTCCACTGACACTTTGGCAATGGTGTTTAAAGCCTTCCAAAATAACTGAATGTCAAATATAGTTCAATGGACGGTGTGTTCATTCTATATATTTTGGCATAGGTATTATGATATAGTGCTTTTCACCACCGTCTCTAAAATGATATTTAAGGCATAGTTCACCCAAAAATACAAATTTCCTCACCATTTACTCACAGTCAAGGGGTTCTAAACGTTTTTGAATTTCTCTCTTCTGTTGAACACAAAACAAGATATTCTGAAGAATGTTTGGGAAAAAAAGCAGCCATTGACCTCCATTGTAGGAACAAAATACTATAGAAGAATATATACTATAGGAGTCAATGGCTGTTTTTTTTTTTTCTTCATCTTTGTGTTCAACAAGAAAGAAACGCAAACAGGTTTGGAACAAGTGGAGGATGAGTAAATGATTTCATTTTTGGGTGAACAATAGCTCCCACTTTCAAACCCAAGCATATGTTTTCCAAAAATCATGCACAAATGGCTTACAAGTGAACATGCTTTCTCTCCATACTGCTGTAATGAATGTAAAACCCAGCGGTGGCGGCATCAAAAGTGGTGTGTGGTCTATTGTGGAGGGTTTTTAAAGTATCCTGGGTCAAGCTGGCATTAGGTCAGGGCCATGATTTAGAGTTTGTGAGTTTATTAGGAGCACATACTCTATCAATTGCGTAAATCAAAATGACAGCAGAAGCATGCGGAATATGTGGCATAAGGTTCCAGCTGGAATTACTGACATTCATGCACGGTTCAGGAGGCCACTGATGGACATTAGGAAAGGAGTATCTCTACCTCTGTTGTTCTTTCAAAATAACAACCAAGACTGTGTGCTATGTGACCTTTCCTCTGGCCAACATGAATCTGATCCATTAAATGTGCGCCAGCTAAGGAGGTAGCGATTGTATTGTCATCCATCAGAATGGGAGCCCACCTGCTCTCTTTGTGGGTTTCACCGATTAAACTTCGCCGATGGTTTTTGTTCGGACAGAAGGTCACAAACTTTTTTTAGGGTTTTAACTATTCTTCAAATTACATCACCGCAGTTTTCTGGTAAGCGTAAAAACAATGCCATAGCCGACAGAGTTAGTTGACTTTACTTAAAAAGTGAGCAAGCACATTGCTTTTAAAGCCATTAGTTGACTTTACCTAAAAAAATAAGTAAACCAGTTGCCTTAAAATTATTAAATAAATAAACTAAACTCAAAAAGGATTTTTGCTGCTTGTTCAAACTACCTATTTAAATAATAATAAGCTGAATCAACACACTTAAATGTTTTATGTTCAATCCACTTAAATTTGTAAAAACAACTAATTTCACATCGTTTGTCAATGTACACTCAAAAAATTACTGTTTGTTCAAACTTAAAATGAGCTGAAACAACACAATTCTTGATTGTTTTTTGTTGCGACAACTTAATTGTTTTATGTTCAGTCCACTTAAATTTGTCAAAACTATGATGTTAACTTAATCGATTTGTGTTGAGACAACATGAAGGAATTGTGTGGAACCCAGCATTGTGTTAATTGCATAATTAGAAAAATCAAGTTAAGTCAACTTAACAGTTCCAAGTTACAATGGGTTTTCTCACGGGTTCCATGTACCAAAAGTGTCTTCAGTTTAAGGGTAAGTTCACCCAAAATGAAAATTCTGTCATCATTTACTCACCCTTCACTTGTTCAGAACCTATTTGGGTTAAGTAATTTTTGGTTGCTGGGACCTATTGACTTCCATAGTGTTTTTTTTCTACTATGGAAGTCGATACGTTCCAGCAGCCAGCATTCTTCATAATATCTTTAAAACTACACAAGAGTAAATGATGAGGTAAATGTGATTTTTGGGTGAACTATCCCTTTAAGTATTCCTGAAATCCTGGAATAGCCCAGGCCTATAATTTATGTCCTGTGGTTCAACAGGACGCCCTTTCATTACACAAACGTACCATAGTGACAGCATAGTGAACATAACTTCTTATCTGCATCAGTCAGTGTGTCGATTATATATTTGTTTGATTATAACATCTACAACTGTTTCTGAAACACAATGTGCCGTAGCTATGCAGCGGTTTAGTTTGGCAGGGACACACGTACCCGTACTCTTGCTTCTGTTAGGTTGGTCCACACCGCAATCTCCTCTCGCGTGCTCATGTCGGGATAACGGTTTCTCTGAAAGGTGGCTTCCAGTTCCTGGAGCTGCTGGCTAGTGAAATGTGTCCTTTGCCGGCGCTGTTTTTTCTTTAGAGAGCCGTCCTCTGGGTTCGACTCATCTGTGTGGTTCTGATGGGACTTCTCTGTGTCTGTATGGGTCACGAGAAAACCATTAATTAATCAAAGTGGTTAAGTTCTATAATCACAAACATGATTACAAAACAAGATTAGCTACATATAAACATATTTGTGCTAACTGCACAAAAGTAGTTAGCTTCCGTTTAGCTTGAAAACAAGAGCAAGGTAAACTGCAGGGCCCAGAGTGTGCGTGAGTGTGTGTGTGTGTGTTTTTTGTTGTATGTGTGATGAAAATCCTCCCACTGTGGTGTCTATAGTGTTCTGCAAATTGCAAATGCAAGACCCCACAGAAAGGGCTAAATTAGCTGGCCACATAATCCTGGGATCAGCCATTAGTGACAGGGCAGGTTTGGGGCTGTTTGGCAAGAGCTTAACTCTCTAGGAGCAGTTCTAGCTAATCAGCAAGCTTTCCAGGACTCTGCAGGGCCTCTAGGAAAACCAATAAGACATCATGCTGCCATCTGTCAGCGGACAGATAGCCTTTAACTTTACAACAGCATCTACTAAGCAGAAGACTCAAAAAATACGTTCTGTGAAGTAAAATGAAAATGAATATACTTTAAGTTTAATTGAGTCGATGTGTTTAATCTGTCTGTTCTGTCAGTACGGCGTGTATGAGAGGAACGCGGAGCTCTCCAATACCGCTTAATGTATTTAGCAGCTTTGTTGTTTAACTGTCAGAGCGTTTAATTAATTAATTTATTGTTCAGTTTTTGCTTAATATCAGCATATGTTGCTGAAATATTTTAGCCCGTGCAAGAGAGTGAATTATGAGTTTCTTCAGAAGAAGTTGACAAATAGACATTCAGTATAACACTGCTTCATTAAATTAAATACATTCATTCATTTTCTTTTCGGCTTAGTCTCTTTATTAATATGGGGTCGCCACAGCGGAATGAACCATCAACTTATCGAGCATATGTTTTGCGCAGCGGATGCCCTTCCAGCTGCAACCCATCACTGGGAAACACCCATACACTCATTCACACGCATACACTACGGCCAATTTAGCTTACCCAATTCACCTATACCACATGTTTTTGGACTTGTGGGTGAAACCGGAGCACCCCGAGCAAACCCACGCAAACACGGGGAGAACATGCAAACTCCACACAGAAATGCCAACTGACCCAGCCGGGGCTCGAACCAGCGATAAATTAAATACAGTAAAGCCTTATTTTATTACCCTCAAGCCTTATCAGTTGTATATTTCTTATATTGTTTAAACTAGGCTAACTTTAATTTCAGGTTTGTGGTCATTTGTAAATTAGCATTTCCTTAAAATAATAATATGCCTCTAGGCCTAATAATACGTTTAGTATTTTAATTAGTCAAAGAATAGGTAAACATAGCCAATTAATGAAGATTTAACATATTTTTGTTACAAAGCAGACATGCACTTTTCAAAATAGGCCTAAACGTTTAAAAGAAGGAAACAAAATCGCCTATTTGAAAAGGCAATAATAATTTGACAACTAAAACTAATAGCCTAAAACTAATATAATATAATATAATATAATATAATATAATATAATATAATATAATATAATATAATATAATATAATATAATAATCCTTAATCTCAGTGAGAGAATACTTTCCCGTGAGATTTTTAATATAGCCATTTCTGTTTCATTATCCACTATTTTCCATAAATATTATATAAACAAACAACTTGGGAAGACTCATCCGTGGATTTGGACTTCTAAAAATAAAAGCTCTTAACTGGCATCTAGCATATGGATGGATGAAACTTTTTAACATCGGCATAACCTTTTCATTACATAAACCATTTTTATAGCGGAAAGGGGTTATGGTTTTAAGAAACACGATTCTTTTAATAAGCCTTTGCTTTTTAACTTTACAAAGAGCTTCCCTGGGGAGCCAAACATTATTATTGCCCCCCGCCCCCGTAATTGCGACAATTATTTGCTATAAAAGAAACTATATAGCCAGTAAACAAATCATTTGATGATCAAAATGCATGCACTTTACGGTGCAATAGACCTCCGCAAGAATATGGTTTCAGCTTTATTAAAAATCATGCAAACATAAAATCGCTTTTCAAATTCTCACACAATAAGCTCAGAAACAGAAAGTAAGCCAACAGTAAATTAACAATAAACAGCCTACATTTTTAAAAGTTTCATTTAGGATTACATAATCCTAATTTGTCGCGCAGTCTCTCTATACAGTGCATGTCGTCTTCAGACCTTTTTACAGGTGGTTTAGACTGATTCGCATTGGCCTACTGACTGAGGTATTTGGGTACCAAATTTGAGGCATGGGAATGAATAATTTATGCACCGCTCCATCAGCACGTGACTGGCTATCCAGGATCTTCTTCAAATGGTGACTGTCAGCAGGCACATAAAGACTCTCCAACATCTATGAAAGGTATAGGCCTGAATTCAAATGACCTAAGATTATTCAAAACTCCAACCAAAGATGTGGAGCCGCATTACACGAATTGACGAACGAAGAACGAAAATTAAATAACCAACATGCACAAAAATAACCAACATGCCGTAGGCTAAGCATCAAATGAATATCTTTTGGTTCTGTGATACATTATATGTAATAATTACCTATAGCCTACTCACAGGAGACAAGTGCTAATTTTGGAAGAACATTTCAAACAACACAGAGGCTTTTACATCATAACTCTTACTATTATTTAAATTATAAAGAATGATTTTCTTGTATAGTTAATTAGACATGAATATAAACTGACCACTGTTGTCTTGGCCTTTGCATCCCGGATCGTGCTGAGGAGTCCCGGAGTCAGACAGAGACAGTGCCGGGCTGCGGGCCTCACTGTCCGTTAGAAGGTTAAAATCCATCACCTCGACCGCCAGGCTCTGTGAACAGCACAGGGTCATATTTACATAAATGCTTGCTGATGCACCATAGCATACATACGCTCAAGCTAGAAAAACAATACACACGAGACTGCGACGAGACTGCGTTGTTTGCTCAGGTTAGTGTGACCGCAGCTCATCTTCTGACTAACAAAATAAAGGACACATATACTCTTTTTTCCTTAAATATACTATTATTTTTCATGTTCTCGTTAAACATATTTCCTTAAACAGGGCTAGAGTGTTTCACGGTTCATCAGTGCCACTTAGAGACATAAAAATATGTAGCAGGCCAAGCTATATCCGTACACTGTAAACAAAAATGTATTTGGTACATTAGACGTTTAATTCAAAGGTGACAACGTCAGACTCTTTAGCAATAACTTATTTAATTCAACAACACTGGATTTTATTTCCAAACAAAATAACTGAACTGAATATCTACGAAATCATTTAACAGAATAGAAGTTTATACGATGGAAAACATTTTCACTCTCACACCGCCGGTGTACACACATAGCCTAATATATCGAAACATAATTTTAATTAGGTCTATAAACAAAACCTTTGTCAATACTAACGCAAAAAAACATGGCTATTCTGTTTATTTATTTGTTTGTTTATTGTTGCTACATGGTCAGAAGTTTCTTTCATAAAGCTAAAACCTCAAACGAGACGAAGCTAAAATAAATACATTCTCAGATGGAATCAATCAAAACAGCTAATAAACCGAATGCGAAATATAAAGTGAAATGAGTGCTCGATTATTTGCATGTTTCTTCATGTCAAATGAGATGCAGTAATGAAATCCAGCGCGTTTGCTTTGTGTTGCAAATCTCCAAAACGTCAGGTGGGTTACATTGGTTTACAACTGTACTCAGTGTGTCTTGAAGACGGTTTTTGATTTTGAGGCACCGGACATTTAAAATTACGAAACAGCCTTAAATAGCAGCCTCGTAATAGAGCCTAAAATAACATTTCGTTTATTTGTATAACAGCAGTTACACCCAAGAGATATAGAAACACAATCGCTTTCTTACTGCGCCTTGGATTGATTCTCTGGGGTGAAGAGTGAAAGCAGATCAGAAAACGGCATCGGAGTTCGCGCGCCGAATAATTAAGTAATTGAAGCAACAACACACGTGATTTGCTCTTTTATATTCACTGCATATTACATCGCTTGAAGGATTCATATTGTTAAATAGGCTATGTGAATGTTTGACTAATCGCCAGCACTGTAATAAAACGGGAATAAATAGCCAAAATATAGCCTATTTATTAAAAATATATAGGCCTATATATAAACTATACATATACTTAAATGAATAACTATAATATAAATATGCACTTTCAAACATCAAATGTTTTCTTGATTCAATTGTTTTTCATAATAAACTTCTAAATTATGATGAACTCACATTAAAAACGCGTATGCCTGAAGTCGCTCATTTCTCACAACCTTTAATTATTGAAATGACCGAACGTATAACATTTTATTATAATATCTGTAAAAGATTACACATATATATCCATGATTTAAATGAGATTTGTTGTTTAGCCTTTGAGTAAATAAGTTTTTCCCCAAAGGGCGCATTATTTGTTCCAATAGCGCGTAAAAATGTTCGTAAATAAACGGCCGCATGGTGTGCAACATTAATGGATAGCCTATTTATCCTCAGTTTCACAGAGATAGTCTACGATGTGCGATTTAAAAAAAGCATTAATTAAAAAGTAATTTAGGTCTCATATGCCACGTGATAGGCCCGAATGTAGGCGACAGCTCGCAATGCATAATGCGGGCCTACTTTGATATTTTATATTTGTATATCTAAATGATATATTCTTGTTTATTGTTCAGTGACAGTATGGTCATGTGTGCAAAACTGCAACATTCAGGTTTAAGTAGCTTTTTTCCACATAATAATACAGATGTTTAATAACAACTTTCAGACATAATGCCATGTGTGCAATGTTTGGCAACGTATTTCTGCTAGAGAGATAAACTGGGATATTGGACTCAATTTGATCCTTAATTCAGCACCAATAATCCTGACAGCTCCCATAACGATGCATTATATACTCCACTAAAGAATTAACAAATACATTTGGCATAAGCTACTTAATTCAAAGCTGAACATACCCCTATACTCTTTTTTTTTTTTTTTTTAGCAATAACTAATGTCAGCAGCCTGATTTAATTAATTAATTTTTAGATTCTATCCATTAGATTCAATCCATTATTGGAAAATGAAATACATTTTGGTCAAATTATTGGAAATATTTATGATGGAATCCCAGGACATCAATTTTTTTTTTCTTAAAAAGTTAGATTCACAATCAAAAGCTAATGCTGTGAAATTTAGAGGAAACAAACAAGTGCTAGTACTAGTGAACAATCAGTTCTTGATCTGCATTTATGAAAATACAAAATGTGGGGATAAATAACAAAGGGACACTCTTTCAAAACACTAGATGTATTTTTCAGAAGCAAATCACATTTGGTTTTGCTATAGCATATGCTAAAGAATCAACTTTACATCAATATTGCTATTTGAAACATTGAATTTAAATATACGACAACTATGTTTAAAAGAATATATAGTTCTGAAATGAAAAGTAAAATTGCATATGGGAAGTTACGAGAAATGCAGTGTTTTCACTCTACTTGTGTAAAAGCGCTTACAGGCCTAGATGTACTCAATATAACAAATGCTTAAAACAAAACATTTGGATAACAAATTTGTGCTTTACCAAAGCAGGGTGTCCTGTTAAATTATAATGATTTGTTTCATCATGCTCAGGATGGCACACCATTTGACCTTTACTATTTTTTAAGGCTTTCTGTGTTGTAATTAGCTTAATATTCCTCATAGAAATATAATTTCTTTCGTAAAATGATATTTTCTAGCAAACATTTTTCTTATTATCCATCAATGAAAAGGTTTATTTTTAATGCCATCATAATCCCTTCTAATCTAATAAACAATTGAGGTAACTTGCCTTAAATGCAGCTGGCTTGTGAAGAGGGGGGTGGGGGGGGGGGGGGGCTATCATGAGAATGCAGAATTACAATCAGAACTATAGATATACTTCAACACATACCCGGAGTGACTTTGATAAATGGTTATCTGTCAGCCAGGCTGCTCAGATGCTGCTCCTTTTGGACAGAGTTATAGGTGACGTAAGCTGGTTATTTCATCCTGAGCAAGGTGTCAATGCACCCACCTCCCCACCTCTACCAGGACTTGTGACATTATTACATTTCAAACTCTATCAAGGGTCCCCTAAGGACTGTGGGCCAACAAGGCAAGTGATCAAAGAGTCCATGCAAATGCCACAGATGCATTGATAGATTTTTTTAAAATGTAAAAATGGAGAGCCCAAAAAGGAAAGTGACCAGGTTTTTCTGACCTTGATTTATATCATATTTATGTATTAAATAGCGTATATAACCCATTGTAAAATTAATGTACATAATAATAATTATTATTACTATAATTATTATGATTATAAAATAATTATATTTTTAATTATTGTTTTTATAAATTACATTTTACATGTTACATAAGATACATTTTTTTTAAATTGTGGATTTTTTAATTGAAATTTCCTGTGATAAAGTTTGGCTCAAAACTTTATGTCTCTCTTCACACCGTGTTGATGGCACTTGGAGCAGAGGGAAATTTAGGCTGCCTTCGAGATATTCGTACCGACACGGCTCAGATAGTGCATGTCGGTGAGATGGCAGTTTATATACAGGACATCGATCTCATTAAAATATATATATATATCTAATAAGAGAAGAGATAATAGAGGTAAAATCCTCTCGTTTTTCAGAAGATTGCTGGGTCCATCTGTTGGTTCGACCGCATACACTTCCACTGGCTGCTGCATTATCTCAGGAATTATTCATAAACGCGTTTAGAATTAATTCCTTGGATTAAGAGTTGATTAAGATGTGTGTCACTTTGCTGTCTGAGAACTTATTAAGGGCCCACTCGAGCCGGCGGCAGATGGAATTTCTACCCAATGTTTGTAGATGTTAATTTCTCCCCTCCTAACACCCATTTGCATTTGGCTGTGTATGTCAAAGCGCGGCTTTTCCTGCACGCACAGCTCCGAATATCCGTGTACGAGGAGATGCTCATCTCGCTATAAGGACGGTCATGTTTATTTCATTACACAGCGGCACGCACACACTATTCACTGTTCGACTGCGAAATATACGAATGATGAAATGTTGAAACATTTTTTAAAACATTTAAAGCAAAAGTTTAAAAGGCATACTTTATATGTTTTTGAATCGCCGAAGTACAGACGTGTACAGTGTGTTTGTGTATTACATCCTATACTGAAGGCGACATGAGAAGACACGACCAAACACACGAATCTCCCTCACGCGCTTTTCGGTCTGTGCGGTTTAACCACACACGCACACATTTACAAATAAATAGTTTTCATTATTTTAAACGTGTTAGCAATTGTATTCCAATGATTTCAATTCGTTTTAAACGAAAATCATATTTTAAATTACATTTAGCGTGTCTAATTAAAAACGTATATAAGCAAGAATTCATCACAAACATCGTGTTAAAATATCCAAAAAAAAGACATCTAAGACAAATGCGACAATAAATAAAATTGTGGGAGCCTAATCAGATTAATTTGAAGCTCTCGTTTTTGATACTCTATAGCAAAAATGTTTTGGTCAATCTTGTTTGACTATTTGGCCGCATGTAAATTTAGATAAACAGGTGCGTTTGCTTTAGTATTTTTCTGTTCTTTATTTTACAGACATAAATGCCCCTAAACATTGACTGAAACATCAAATTGTTGCATGTTTAAAAACTGTTATAAAACTGTTTTAAAACATCGCCTGAACATTTTTAACAATATAACAAAATACCAAAGTGGGCGCGAATGGAAACCTCTTTTTCTTTCTTTTTTTACGGCTTCGAAGCACCTGCCGCCTATCAGTTATACACCCTCCATTAATATTTAGCATGTAAGATATAGGCCTACAGCAGTACAGACATAAAAATGTGCAGAGGTTTTAAATAATAAAAAAAATTAATTAGCAGAGGTTGTTGTTTTATAATCCAGAAGTATAGACATTTGTCGGATGTAGTCTTGCTAAAAGGTGTGACAAAAGTGAACCCCCGGCACTTTGGCTGAATGCACAAATTGGCTTAAATAAACTTCAACCAAATCAATGTATAAGCCCGTTAATTTAAACAACAAATTTGACAGTATCTAGCAAACCATAACACAGAGTGTAACTGCCAAAATAACTCTAAACCTGTGCAGACACTAAATGAAGTAAGTTTTTCCTCAATGAAAGATCGGCATCATCAACTTAAACAATTGCTCCTGACTATTTAATCCACATTTCATTTTTTTTTCATAAATAGATCAAACATTTTCTCGTATAGCCTACTAAAATAGTATAACGCCTTAACCACGATTTTTCATCAACATTACTGTTATTATCATTACTAGTACTATTATTATATATAGCCTATAGGCTATTTATTAATTTAAATAGACTAATGTTAATAGTAACAGTATACATCTTGCACTGAGCTACGTTGTACATTTCGTATATATTACACATCATCACATCAACTTCAACCCGATGATAAACGACGCTCGCTGGTCCCATATGCTTCTCCGGTAAAACCGATCTTCACGAGCGATAAATGCGCCGCGATCCTTCCTGTCTAAACCGACAGGTCTGGATCAGGTAGCCTGTTTATGAGAGACTGGAAGGAGACAACATCCCCAAAGCTCCTCCATCGCACGCGTTTACCAACACAGTGATTTTTGTCATGCATCTACTCACATGAATCCCGGTCTAGTGGAGGTAATCCTCGAAAAAGGTACAACTTTTTTGGGTATAACGCGTTTTAGCAGCTTTTCTGAAACGATGCGGTCGTCATGTAGAAAGTTCCTTAGGATGAGCAAACGTAAAGAGACAGTTTCCCCTTTCTCTCTCTTTCCGTGTGTGTTGTCTGTCATAAGTTTTTAGCGGAGAGTGAAGGCTTGATCCCCATGCAGAGGGGGAATGACTTTATGCTAAATATCTCGTGCGACAGGTCCGCGGCAAAAAGCAATGCCCACCCCTTGACTCTCTCTCTCTCTCTCTCTCTCTCTCTCTCTCTCTCTCTCTCCCACGCTCTTTCAGTCTCACACATGCGCTCGCTAAACATACGCACAGTAAATCAAAGCGTCGGTCAATCACCCGCTTGAGCTCGCTTGCGCAGGCTCGACTTACAAACATGAACATTAGAGTGATGTTATTGTTAGGGAGACACTACTTTTTCTTTATTTTCTTTAAAAAATAAAATAAAAAATCTGTTCCTTTCTCCTAATTTTTTGCATTCTTACTCTTATTGACGTTCATGGTTCCATAATGAATAAAATGTTTTAGAGGGAGTTTTACAACAGGAAAGAGTTATTTTATTAATTCTGTCGGCTGATTTTTGTGTAGCTATTATTGTATTTTTTAAGAGGGAAGCGTTAATGAACAAAAAAATAAATAAATCTGTAGACTACTGTTAAAAAATGTTATCACGTTTAATTCAGCAGACGTATAAGGGATTCTTGAGAAGGCATTAGCTACAGATTCAGGGGTTCTGCACTACAATGAACCAAATGACGCATAATTACTCCACGACATGCTCACTTCTTCAGTCAGTTCATTTGTAGATGCATCGTTGCATTTCCTATGTTTAGTCAGGCCTAATGATAAAGTACAAGATAATGTAAACAATCTAAGATATATTGGGTCAGACAGTCACTTTGTAAGTTAAATGACTATATTCAGTACGAAAGTAGGGCGTATTAAGAAGTGCAGAAACAGACGCTTAGTTTTAATAAATTCTACTATTGCTACTAGGCCGACTAGGCATAGGCTAAGCTACTAATTAATAAGTCTAGTCTACTACTAGGCTACTAATGAAGACAACATATATTTAGGTAAACTATTCATGGCATACCTTAACGTGTGTGTCACTGCTTATAGTGATTTAGAAGACGTCTGTTGTTTTATATAGGCTACTTGTGATGTTTCCTCGTTTCTTCTTACAAAACTATTTATGTTACGGATTTTCTGCCCAATTTGCAGTCAAATAATTCCCTCCCTAGGCCAACGATGTTTAATTAGGATATTATAAACCATGAAAGATTCTGGATATTTATTTTAATCAGATGGTTCGTTCTATTCCTGTTAGTGTTTATAGCTTACATTTGAATTGGTTTGCAACACTGACACAAGTGATGTTAAAATGTAACATTTTTTTTCTGTTAGAATCTTCCGAAGGACTTCTCACCATTAGATTACTGAGTTTACAATATATAATTGTTTGTAACACGTATCACCTATTCATGGTCTTCATGAAACTGCATTTGTGGAGCTCTTGTACACTGTGACAGCAGCAAAACAAGCCCGTGTGTATATGAACTCTATACGCCTCCGTCGTGAGGATACAACTCGTTTCGTCATCAGTGAAATCCAACCGACCCTGACGTGGAAGTGACTTCACCGAAGACCCGCCCTATTTTAAACCTTATCTGAGGAATTTAATATTACGACTACTATGGATGTTTACAGTATACAAACACGTAAAAATGTAAATTGAAAACGAGGTTTATTGATGAATGTTTTCAAACAACGATATAATCTCTTTTTAATACATTGGCAGAAAGGTCCCAGAGTCAAACGATTATTGGTTGAAGGAGCTGTCAGTTGACAGGAAATATCAAGGTTGTGTGCGCCTGCACCATTTCCACGTCAGTAAGTTTGCCTGTGGAGGAGATTACCTACCGGTGACAGAGTATCTGTCTAACGTTAATACTATAACAGAAAAACCGCAGGGTATGACAACACTACGCGGGACAGTCTGAAGTGTAAGCTTTTATTCAACGCAGTTACTGCGGAATTACTCTTTTCTGAGCGCTCCTAGCAGCTTGCTAAACTAGTTAACCAAATAAGTGAAAATGAATCTGAACGCCATTTTGGATTCGCTACCTTAGAGTAAACAGCAGTATTTTCATGTTTGTTTCTTTTGACAAGCGCTTGCACGTAGAATGAGTCACGGGTTCGTATAAAACGAAACGACAGGGTCACGAGGTATAATTTGAGATGTTTATTTGTGCATTTAAGAGCTGCTGTCACTGACAAACCGCTTGCTAGCTTGTTGACAGGTTGGCTAGCTGCATCATCAGCTCAGTTGGTTAGTCATACGACTTTTTTAGTTCTCTTCCATAGTCACATCTCGAAGTAGAAGATACGAGGAAAACACTAGTAATAATATAGGCCTATATATGCTCATATTGTCACTTAATTTGTTGTGTTAGTGGCAGCACTGCTAGCTGATTTGCTAAGCTTATTGGCCTGCTGATCTATAATCAATTCACACTCATCATCAACCTTTGTAACTTACGTCGTACGGTGCAGTGAAAGATTGTTAGTAATCAATAGATGTTGATATTGTGAATGATCAAGAAAGAATGATGAAGAAAACTGATCTATTGCAGTTCGTGTCTGAGATGCTGTCATGAAGGTCTGCTCTGTAGCATCATGATGCTGGCTGTTAGTACGTGGCCATCATCATCATCAACATCATCATCACTAAATGATCCGGGATTTCTTGTTGAAATGTCTACTAGTAATAGAACAAACAAATTTGCTTTACTAGCTGAGGTGTTATGCACAGGTGTATAGCGAAAGAGTTTGTTTTTCCAGACCAATGTTCTCTTTAGTGTGTGTAAAGGAAGCTGTTTGTAGATATAGTTGAGCTTAAAAGACACATGCATATTTATTTATTTATTTATTTATTTATTTATTTATTTATTTATGTGGGTGTACTTGTTTTTGTGATCTATAAGGGCACACATTTGTATAATGACGTGGGTATGACATAGGTATGACAAAAAGGTGACTTATGAGGACATTGCCTCATAAAATTGCTCAAAGTTTCCTGTGAATGGTAGTGTTATGTGTAGGGTTAAAGTAGGGCAATAGAGTTAGTACAGTACAAAAACCTATAGAATGTCACAAAAACAAAGCCTATTTTTCCTCAGTACTACTAAAACATAATTTGTATGACTAATTTCATTTCCTGCAAATGCATGTTCTAAATTTTAATGCCATTTTTGTTTAGAGGCCCAAACTTCAGAAATATTGCTGATATTTATATGACAAAAAAAGATGAAAGTCTGATCATTTATAAGGCAAAACAGCACATCTTAAGATGACAATGATAAATGCTAATTTCAAAGTTTTTTTTTTAATGCACTGTAATTTAATAATTATTAAGGGATAAGGCATATATAAATGGTTCTAAAAAGTGTATAATATTTGATGCCTGCATTTTATTGTTTCTTCATGTCTTTCATAACAAATAAAAAAAACAAAAAAATTTTTTTGTGAGGGTTCATCTTCAAATATTACTAATAGTGTCAAAGTTATTCTTATATATTCCTTATTGAATATAAACATATTCAATTAATAAAAAAAACACAGTTTTCTGCCTAACAACACCTGTAAATTAGATAATAATTTCAGTATGATTCTAGTCATGGGACATTTTTTTAATGCTTTTTTTTACGCTTCAGATGAAATCAGTGTTATTCAAGGTCACATCCACTGTTTATATATCATATTTACTGTGGATCTAAAGTTCATGGCTTAAATGACTTTCACTTTCAGTTTTATATAAATTGAGCGAAACATTGATTCGTCTACAATGAGCATGTGTAATCTACATGTTCCTCTTGCAATTAAAAAAAGAAGAAGATATGTTTGAGGTTAATTGCATATCTTTATTGTCACTCTAGATTCACTATGGTGGACAAGAATATATACATCGTTCAAGGGGAGATTTCTGTTGTTGTTGCTGCTATCAAGAGGAACTCTAGATGGAGTACCCATACACCTTTGGTAAGTTGCCTAGTTTACTTTTGTTATAAGAACATTGGGTCTCATTCACGAACCATGCATATGCACAAATTTATGTGTGTACGGATAATTTATCAAAACGTTCGTACTAAAATGTATTCTAAATGAATAAAAAATTCAAGCACAACTGATACCACATGTGCGCAATAATCATGTACGACCAGGCCCTTATAAACATGTAAAAAGAACCCTCCACATGATTAGCTATTTTATTTACAGGGTGAACAAAAAGTAACCAGAGATTAAATGTATATTAAAGTGTATATACTACCAGCACACACCAGCTCCTTCCTTGTTTAAGGAATATTTTTGTGTCTCCCTTTGTGCTTGAAGGCATGGCAACTGTGACTGTCTATAGAGAGCATATCGATAGGTTTCTTGAGAGTGATGAATGTAGGGTTGTCATGATTCTGGAATTCGATACCAATCGGTACTGAAATTTTAATAACGCCCATTTCCCGTGAACATTTGAGCGCTGTGGAGCACGTTCTTAAACACAGCTGATTTGCCATTGTGTTCACATGCTCAACAGAAACGATTGTGATGGGCCGTGAAGGTCATCGGTTCACCGAACTCACCGCTGTTTACTGTGTGAACCACAAATACAGGGATACTGGAGTGTTTCAAATTCACGTCAATACGAGCGATCCGCTGATGATTCACGGCTTTAAAACGCTGCAGTGTCCCTGTATATTTAAAATTCCCTGTATCGAATTCCGGTATTGTGACTTGATGAATGGCTGTTCAGGGCCTGATCACACCAAATGTGTTTTTTGTGGTGAAAGGTGCCTTTTTTAAAATAGTTTTCTGTTGATTAATGTTTGATTAGTGTTTTGCACGCTGTTTATGTGCCCTGGGCGCATCTCGCATTCACTTGCTGCACCTCACGTTTTGATGGAGGACTCTGTGCATCTGCAGTTGGAAAAAGTCAACTCTCCAATCAAATGCTTTATAGCAATTGTCTCAAACTGAATTCCTGGAGAGCCACAGCTCTTCACAGTTTAGCTCCAACCAGCTCCAATAGGTTTGAGACCTAAAATCAATTTTTGTAAGCTGTTTGGACAGAACTGTGTGTAGGTATAGCGTGTCCACAGTCATGCTGGAGTGATATAAACACAATAAGTCTCTTTTTTTTAAAAATAGGATCCAAATCCCTGCAATTCTAAGGCCCACCGCAATGTAAAGTTGGAGTGCGGTTTTCCCTGCCTACTGAATTGATTGACAGCCGCGTATTAACATGTCTCCATAGTAACACGTATAAATGTATCCACAAGACAGGACTTGCGCAAAGCAACTGGGATTAAAAGATCTGTTCAGCTCTCTGTGATCATCTGCACCTCGAGAATGAGTTTAACAAGTTTAAAACGTTTTTAAAACCATGCATGTTTGTAATAAAGTAAAGACAGTAAACTCACTATGGAATTCATCACCGCAGCTGCATGTTAGAACAATTATAAAAGAAGATGCTTCATTCCTGGTTTATGGATGTTAAATCAGTTTTATTTTGTACATTAACATAACGGATATCTGAACTTCAGCGGACATTCACGCCGTGTTAACCAATCATGAGCTTGCTCTTGTAGGAAAGTGATTATGACGTAGTGCCTGTTGTTGGTGTCCTGAGGGGAAATCCTCTTGCTGACACCAGACAACAGCTCATCAAACTGGGCTTGGCTCAGTCTGAAGCACTGCTGAAAGCCTTCATCATCCAGGTATAGTTTCTGGAGGAGTTGATAAACTCACAGAGCTGGGTGCACCTCTGAAAGGATCTAGTGCACTCAGACACAGCGCCGAACAAATCTACGCTGTTTTTCAGCCCTCTTAAAGCACACACACAGCTGTTCTCTCAATAAAATCCATGTTAGCCATTTAGCAATGAAGTTAGTCACCGGGCAGACAGTAGCCCTGCCCATGATGCGAATCCGCGTCTATTGTGAAGTGAATTTGACGCGCAAATGAAGCAAGTAAACTCAAAATGTTCAGGCGTCTGGTGTGAACACTGCATCAGAGCAATAGTGAGCGATCTCTGTGGCTCTGACACGAATGGTGAACGGGAAGAACTAGCTCATTTGCATTAAAGGCACAGGCAACAAAAACAGCTACCGTGTGCTCAGAATTGAAAATTCCCATGTTCAGAAACGTGTAATAAATAATCTGATGGGTATTTTGAGCTGAAACTTTACAGACACATTCTGGAGACACAAAAGACTTATCTTAAGTTATGAAAAAGGGGTAATGGGGGTAAATCTTTAATTAAACAGACAGCATTCAAAACATCTGCTTGACAGTGTCATCCAGCGTGTTAGCTAAATTGGTCACTTGACTGAGTCTCACGACAAATGCATTGTTGTTTTGGAAAGCCTCTGTTTTCACAGTCCATTGCAACACGAAAAACAGCGTTTTCAATTTATCCACTTTAGACAGCGTTTTTAAAAAGAAAAGTTTTTTGTTTCTTAAAAACGAAAAAAAAAAAGAAATATGAATGAAAAATTAAAATATATTAGTCTGGACATGGCCTGAAGTTATGAAGTAATTTTTGAGTATAAATGCTGCTCCAGCTGAACATATGCCAACTTCATAGACAAATGCGCACAACAATAAAATGCTTTTTATTTTATCGATTTGCAGGATGAAGAACAGGACACACTGCTCAACAGCTTCAGGCTTTTGAAAGAGACCCTCAATAACATAAAAGGTAAGTTAAGATCAAATTCAGGATAGGCAGATGAGCTGTTTTTCCCCAATCTTCCAGCCTTTTGAAACATTTTCTCGTCTCAATCCTACTAATACATGATTGATTGGCAAAATACTTGAATAAAAGCAAAAAAGAGTTTTGTTCCTTGAATCGAGACTAGACAGAACCACGTCTGACATGCTAAAACTAAACAGACTCATTTAGCATTCGCAAAAGTGCTTCTTTCCTGCTACAGAACAAAAGCATATTTAACCAGGTGTATGCTAAATTTCCTCTGAGGAAAGGGATGGCCTTTTCAAATCAGTCAATATTATCTTTCTCAATGTCTTACTGTTGGGTTTTTCTGCCACCTCATAATTTTGGGGGTCCCATGGAAACTATGTCTGTGTTTGTTCATTTAGTTCTCCAAATGCCTCTTAATGAACAGTACAGCGAAGGTAAATGTTATGCAGTGTTTTTGTGCAATTGTTCCTCTGTTCAAAAAGAATGGAAAAATCTTTATTTTTTTTACTTCGATTCTTTTAAATTTAAAGGGGTATTATGATCATGTTGTCATAAAATTCTCGAGTTATAATGATTTCAGACTGAACTTAAATATATAGGGTAGCGAAACCGGAAATATAACCTTTATTTACTGGATAGAATCAGAACACAAATTTCTGTGTCACAGTTAATTGAAATAAATGTCCTGTGCGGTGCTGTGACATTTATGTAGAGAAAACTCATGTGAAAGTCAGAACGCTTTCATGATACAAATCCAAGACATCTTTGTAATAATGTTACTGTCCACTAGTGCTGCACAATATTGGAAAAAACTGACATTGCAGTTTTTTTTTAAATATATATTGCAAAATTGCTACAGTTATACCAGATGTCTAGAGTAGCGTTTTAGATTTGATCATTTTAGATTGATTGGGATGATTTTGTAGGGGTGTGCATCTTCATAAAAAATATATGACAAGCAAATTTAATACAACAGAGCAAAGAAATAAACAAATATTTATGTTTTTTTTTTCTGGGGAGTTGAACAGTATTCAGGATAGGGCTGTGTGATATGGGCAAAAGAAACCTGTCATTAGGTTTCAGATTTTCTTGAACAATATTGTGATTTTAATCACGATTTTGACACACACAGACGTTTTACAGTATGAATCTGAAACATATTTCCAAAGGAAAATAAGTTGATCTTTATTAAAGACCTGTAACATGTCTCTAAAACAGACATAAGGCAAAAAAAAAGGTGGTAAAGGTGTAACAAATTTTCTCTAGAACAGACCTAAAACAAATAAATAGACTAGTGTGTGTGCGGGTGCATGCATGCGTGCGTGTGTGCGTGCGTGCTGTCGAACTCAAGTAAGGCTCCAATGTTCTGCTTGACCACATATCAGAAGTAGTTGCCTGTACTTTTCTACGTGTCCACAGATTTTTTTTTTGCCATGCATAGACCTCTTTGTGACGCTGCTGTGAAATAGACCGTTCACATATTGCAACTTTTAACGCGCACAAGTCCGTTGTTTCCAATGGAGGCTCGCAGCTTGCTCTCGCATATTGAGAGCGACGCACGTGTATCCAAGGAGCACCCAGTTGAAAACATCTCTTTTCAGACAAACTTTAATTTTCAAGTTTCAGAATGTCGCACTGCGGGTCGCGTAACGAGCTGACCGATCAGCTTCATACTTTGTATGGAATACACATATTTCGGTAGACTAATTACCTCTGACAAACACAGGACACCCAAACACCCAGTACTTTTTAATTTTCTCCATAAATAAAACTTCTATCGGAGCTGCAGCAATGTTTTGTTAGTTTGTCAGCCTCTGAAAAAACGATTCATGGTCACTTAAGCAACCACAAACGAGCGCGAACGCAGAGTGTTGAAAATGCTGAAGGAAGCTACACACCTCGTGCTTTCCACACGCTTTTAGACTATATATGACTGACTTACAAATTACCTAGTTCTGCGATACATCTGCCTTTCTGTTTTCAAAGTAATCCCACACCACAGATGTTGACTTTTTTGGCACCAAGTCCTCCTGTGCTGAACTCATCATGCAGGCTATTTGTCATTGAGCTTAGTCTCCTGTTCTCGTGCTCTGTTTAGGCGCGCTGCGTTATGTTTGGTTCAAATAGCATACTGCATGAAAATTGAGCAGTAAGGCGATTTAGAAATCCCGCATGTCCAAATCGCGAATTCGATATACGATTTCAATTAATCACACAGCCCTAATTCAGGAACAGAAATTAAATGAGCAAATGAAAAAGAAGACTATTGTTTTCATTGTGTAAATAATTATTATATACTGTACAATTCATCTTTAAGATACAACTGTTTCATTTATTGTGTCCAAGTGTCTTAAAGGACTCTATGCATTTTAAGTCATAGGCCTTATAAATGCATGCAAATAATATTTTTATGTTCTAAGATTAAAAATGTAAACAATTCCACTGTTATGAACTGAGATAACTTATGCAGGATTCGCACATTGCAATATCGATGCTGAAACTATATGAAATCCAACCTGAAATCTCAAACAGAATTTTGAGATATTTTAAGACTAGATTTGATCAAGTGATTTTTAGCAGATGTCGTATCGGACATACAAGACTAACCCATGGCTTTTTGCTTAGATGAAGACCCCCTCAATGTTTGTATTGCTCAATTCCTCTTACTGTAAAACACATTTTACTGGACTGTCCTGCTTTTAATGATTCCAGAAGGCTTTTTCATGAAATGAACTCTCTTAAGGACATTTTTAACAAAGTGACACCAGAAAAAATATTAGAATTTTTATCATGTATTAACGCAAAAAATCTTATTTAATTTATGTATTCATTTGTAAGTTGTTTTTAATTGTATATTTATTATTGAAATGTTCTTGCCATAAAAATAGCCTTGGTTGCTGACATGGCAATAAATTAAAACAAGCAAACAATATCGAGGCTGAAAATATATATTGTGCAGCCCTACTGTCCTTTTTGTTTTTGAATTAAAAGCACAAATCATGACTGAAGCAACACATCCTCTGATGGCAGCAGGTGGTCTGATTTAAGGTCATTAAACCTGCTTAAATTAAAAATTTAAATCCTCACAGTATCAAAAATCGTATCGAATATCGGTATTTTTCAAGGTATCGTATCGGAGTTAGAAATTCCAGTATCGTGACAACACTAGATTGTACAGTAAACAGGCGTGTGTGAGAGAGCCATCTTTTTGTCGTTTTTTTTTTTTTTTTTTTTAAGTATGGGTTTCAGGCACTGTTCTTGCACAAAAAATCGATTTGTCATTTGGTAGTGGAGAAAAAAAAATGAAATACTGAACGCTACTTGAATACAGTTTTTTCCTTTTTAGAATAAACAATAATTTAATTATAATGACAGCCCATCAACCTATTTAAGACCACCTGAATACCCAAGTAAAGACATTTTTTTTTTTTTTTAGAAATCGGGTTATATCTTTTAAGGCATGGTTCACCCCCATAATTTAATATACTCACTATTTACTCTCCCTCAAGTGGTTCTAAACCATCATGAGTCTCTTTATTTCGGTGAACACAAAAGAAGGTATTTTGAAGAAAGCCGAAAGGACTTCCATAGTAGGAAAAACAAATACTATAGAAGTCAATGGTTACAGGTTTCCAACATTCTTCGAAATATCTTCTTTTGTGTTCAACAGGAGAAAGAAATTCAAACAGTTCTGGAACAAGTGAAGGAATATTAAATGATCCCTTAAAAGTGCTTACTTCGGTCCACAACAGTGACACCTACGGCTTGTTTACAGAATTACAGTAGAATCTAAAGGGCTTATGAGTTCAAGTGACTTTAATGAGTGTGATGACTGATTAAAACAAGCCCTTTAGACGGTCTTTGATAAGAGGGGCACAGACTAACATGACTTCCCTTTGGTAGCTGAAAGTCCTGCTAAGCATGCCAGTCTGATCCATCATAGTGAATTTGTGTTTGTATTAATGGCGGGGTGTTAGCTGATGAGACGTGCAACAGCTCTCTGCTCTGTCTGCATGTCGTCATGCCTCTGTAATGGAAGCCCTGAACAGGGAGTCCTCTCTCTGGAGAAAACTGCTGCTCGGAGATGGACAGGTGCGGCTGTGTCTGGACCCATGGAGTAATCTGCCAAACTCCCCCACAGACCTGCAGCAAAGGCCTTGTTAGTTCCTCCCTCCACTTTTGTGATTTAAATTCAACTACTTCTTTATAGGTCATGCTTGGATGATGTTAGCTTGTTTTCCAAGCTTTGGAACACATTGTTTAAACCGCAGTAAAATGCTCAGTTATGCTCACCATGGCTGATTTATTGGATAAAGTGAAAGCAATAATAGTGTGACATTTATTAAAATGTACAATATTTTCTGTTTTAATATATTACTCCATTCTTTAGCGCAGTGAGCTTGCAAAAAGCAATATAAAATAAATATAAATATTTTTGGGTGGAAACTTAATGAATTAAAAGTTCAGTAGAGCATTATTTATTCAAAATCCAATTTATTATTATTATTATTATTATTATTATTATTATTATTATTATTATT
>CAIGQW010054451.1:3695631-3712829 GCA_903798125.1 Danio choprae
CACACACACACACACACACACACACACACACACACACACACACACACGTTTGTCATAAAGTTATCTGTAGCTCAAATGATGGCATTATGTATTTAGCTTTTCGCTTGTACGGTGGCTCTGAACTGTCGAAACACCTCTCGAAACGATTTTTCGGATGCGAAAAAATCAGACCCTGTTCGAATTTTTTTTTTTTTTATGATGAACCAAAGTTTCGGAGGCAGTGTGTCAATACGATTGACACAACGTGAGGTTGAATTTATTTTTTAAAGTGCGAAAGTTATGGACGAAAATTTAGAATTCACTGTGCAATGACCTTAAGAACAAACAAAGTGGCATTAAATCAAGTTTGAAATATAATATTCAGAAACAGAAACATATGATATGCAGAAACGCATATGATATGCAGATATGCAGAAACAGTTAACCAAAAGAGAAAGGACAAAATATACAAATATGACCAAATGGATATAAACTTTAACAGTCATGATATTAAACATTTTAATTGTTAAAATGTTCCGCTCTGTGTAGTGTGAAAGTCTCATGTGTCAAAACAAACTCTATGTGGATACAGTGATTTCAACTCTAGAGAAAGGTTTTCTTCTATGTAATGACAGAAGATGCTTATCAGCCTCTTCAACAATAGACTCCAATTGAAAGAAAAAAATTATCAGTTTGGATTTAAAGTTTTCAGCAAAATTACTTAAAAGGTTGACCCATTAAAATGTAATTCCTATGAAAGTATCTATCTCTTTTGGGGTTCCCTAGTCATGTTTATTTATTTTATTTTGTACACAGAATCGCATAACGTATAGTAAGTATTTCGAGTACTTTTCACCTTCCGTTTTATAAATAATGTGGATTCAGACATACTACGCATCTTGTATGCTGTTTTTGTTGATCTATTATACAGTATAGTATAATACTAGGGTACAATTTATGAATTAGTTTGACCTATTATCAGTCTTTGTGCTTAATTAAGTTGACCTAACAATTTTTTTTTTTTTAATTGAATTTAAAAAGATCTCATCATACTTAAAGAAAAGAAAATAGATTAGACTTTTTGAGATGAACCTAAGCAGTTTATACAAACCGCCACTGGTGTCCTCTGTTTCAGTCTTGACACATGCATATGTGAATTGAACTCAAGGTCAAGTGTGAACTGTCTCAAGCTCACAGCTGTGCCTGTATGCTGGCGTCCCAACAAGGGTTTCTCCCAGGGCATGTGGGAATATCCTGCTCCTCTGTGGCCCTGTGGACTCCACTGCCATTTGATAGCTGCATATATATCATACCTTCATGATCTGCAAGACCGTGCTCCGACAAACACAAAGAAAAGAGCAGAGTCATAAGTTGGATCACACTGACACCAATGCAAATATGTTTACTTACGATGGCAAATGGAGCAAATAAACTCTACTTCAAGGGCAGGGAGAGGAAAAAAAACACAAGGGTCTGCCACTCATGTCCTTGGTAACATCATCTGAGATGGCAAACAAATAGAAAGGAGAGTGTTCTCAATATCAGTGTGATGAATGTCTCCTACAGGGTAGTCACTTAGGGTTTAAAGTTACAGAGTAATATAGACAGAAGGAACAGTAATCATTTACTGGACATGCAGATATGGGAAAGAATTGTTTTATATAATGTTCTGCTTTTTTTCAATTAACTGTCAGATTCTCTGTGAGGCTTTATTTTGAATGTATTTGTGTCATTATCATGTTGAAGTTACTGGTTATACTGTTATTATTTTAATTAAAGTATTTGGTAAATGAAGCCAAATTGCTCACTACTTTTGAGTTCATCTGATCCCGGTGGAACCGTTTCAGTTGTCCTTTACATATTTAGATATGTTTTTATTTCAGAACAGTCCGTGCATGCAAACTGATAGTTAAAAGCACAGCATGATTGATGCAAAAATATAAGTTGATGATTAGGTAAACCCAACTGAATTCAGCTTGAGCAAAATGAGTCATGATGCTAGCTGCCCGACATCTATCCTTTTTTTAAACTCTGTGACATGTGGTCACACTTTGTCTTGCATCCTGAAAGTGCCCTTTTTGGAAATTGATTTGCCTTGTGCTGACATAGCTCTATATTGGGATGTATATGTAATATTCAAACTATTATCATTAACTTCTAATACTGAGCTGAAGGTTTATAGGGTTACTGTCTCGATGTGAATGTCAGAGAGACAAGACTGAAGCCTAACCTGTTGAATAGCGAGAGGTTCATTGGAAGGAATTTACAACTGCTGTCCCCTGAGGAGAGAGGCCTCCTTCCATTACGCCGAATCTGCCGTCCTAGGTTTCCATCACAAAACAATTCTCAACTGTCCTTGGATCATCTTTGCCGCATTGATCTTCCCGCCTTAATGAGAGATAAGAAGAGAACACTTGCTAATCATTTAACCTTGTAAGCGATATCGCACATGGCTCATTACTTTCATTCGTTGACAGGTCTAACTAATTGTCATGATGAGTAAATATTTTTGGATTGTAGATGGAGAAATCTCAGTTTTAGTAAGTAAAACTATAATCTATTTTTAAGTGGGTTTTAATGTATTTTTCCCACACTCTAAAATATGCTGTATGGTTGTAACCCAACGTTGGGTCAAATATGGATAAACTCAACCATTGTGGTAAATTGTGTCATTTAAATTCACAAATTCAAAAAAAAAAAAAAACCACAATGCTGGGTTTGTCCATGTTTGACTCAATGTTAGGTTACAACAACCCTTGACCAGTCTGACACATTAGCTTTGGCTTTAGGTAGTGGCATATGTTTAAGACTATCTCTCTGAGCAGTAGGGCTTTTTCATGAAAATTTCATCAATCTTTGAGTGAGTTGTGTAATTTTCTTATAAAATGTACGTTCCCCAAAACTCCCGTCCGTATTCACAAATGCTTTAACCTCAGTTTTGATAGTTAAACATGTACATTAGGTTTTCAAAAAAGATTAATTGACAACATTATTAGACCATTTTTTCACTGCTAAAATCAGACATTTGTCATTATCAGATTCCCTCTTGGATTATATTAACGTGATATAGTTTATTGAAAGAAAAATATATCAAATGCTTGTAGTAATCATAAGTCTAAACTGCAATATGATTATTTAAATGATATGTGCACGTTTGGTTTCACTTTGTCTGCGGAGTGTGGCTTATGCCATGGTGCCATCACTTTGAGGAAAAAAACATGCATTCAAATCAAAATTACTACCCGTGCGGCTCCTGCAAAACAATCGCTCTGCAACAAACTGAACATTGTTTATGTCATTTAACTTTATTACCAGTTATTCACAGCCTATGCAGATTCTGTTCACTAAAGTAGACTTCATTCGCGGGCGAACGCATCCTCTCCGTGGTAAACACACAGCGCATGGTCAGCTCACGTGTGATTTCGCGGCCGCGAATATGTCATTGCATGAAGACAGAAATAACATTTTGGGTCAATTATAGCTTATAAATAGAGTATACTGACTCTTTCAATGTCATTCAGAGTCTTACTGTGTCCAAGTTGCTGAGAAATGTATATATAACAATATAAAGACTTTATGCTTCTCTCCTGCCCTTGAAAATATAATTGGCAGAATCGTAGAAATGTTGGATTAAAATCGTGTGGGGTGGTCGAATCGAGGTCGCAATTTTTTAATGATCAATGGTGCAGCCCTATTGCCAGGATGCATAATCCTGCTGAAAGAGGCCATTTTCACCAGTGTCATGAAGAGGTTAGGGTTTCTTAACACCCAGGGTTTCCTAATGGCCTGTTTTACTGAGCGGTATGGTTCGGTACATTACAGTATGGTATGAATTTATGTCCATTTCCACTGTCAGAGGTACCAAAATCCCATAATTTTGGCATACTTTCCAAATTGATGCTGCTGTTTGGCCAAGACTCTGTGCTAAATGCTATTTGGTTTACAGAGAATCATCATTTGCATGTAATACAAGCCATCAGAACAACAACACATCTAGCGCATAATATTTTGTAGTTAAATGTTTTCTTTTTTCCAATTTGTTTTGCTGTGTTAACTGTAGACTGTGTAGCATAGACCTACTGTATCTCCGGAGCTTGAGTAATGAAGTACATTGCTTGAAGTCATGCAGATGCTTTCCCGAAGGTGTGTTGAAGTGTTACTTTAGCTCTGTAAATCCACAGTACATGCTTCATATGCAAGTCATCCGTCCCTGTGGTAAGTTTAACACCCCCAGCATTGTACTGGTGTCACTTCGGGGTGGCAGCATGCTCATCATGGCCTCTGTCCTATTGGAATAAAATGCCCTATAAGTCGTGATGATGGATGCTTGTCTCATCTTTGCCAAGCAGCAACCCAGCACTGGTTAGTAGCTGTAAATCTGGCCAGTTAACTGTGCTCTAACCGGGGACTGACAGTCAGGGCTTAGGCTCGGCGTTAGGTGGGGATGCAACTGTTGTCCTTTTTCAGAGCCTCTCAACAATGTGCTGAGTGCATGGAGGGGCCTACCACACAACTATTAATCATACTGTGCTAAGAAAGGCTCACAGGGCAGCAGTACGTGTGCATAGAGGAGGTGGAGGTGGCTTTGGTGTGGTGCTTATGTTGACAGGAACAGAGGACAAGAAGATGGAGCGCGACAAGCCGACTGACTCCGTGCAGCTTGTCCACACCCCTGACCTAAACGTTTAACCCCACCAACCCATTCTTTCAAGAAGAACATTAAAATGTGTGCAAACCTAAAGGTAAAAAAAGAGCTCACTTCATTTATTAAATATGCTAATAATTTCATAACTCTGATAAATGTGTCTTTAGCAAATTCCAATATTTTTTATTTTATTAAATAAGTACATATTAAAATTAAAGTCCCAGTAAACCGCTTTATATTGTATAAGTTGTGTCATGATTTCTATTAAAATCTAGGGCTGCACATTTAATCGAAGGTGATTGTCATGCATATTGTCAGCAAAGCCACTTCTATAATAAGTAGTAAATAGGGGTGTGACCAAAAACACATCCTACAAGATGAGATGACATATAAGACTGGGCTCAAGTGAATCAGATGATATTTTTACACTTCAAGAAAACATATACAAAGTCAACTGACAGGCATATAATTGCACAAAAATTATAAATTGTACAAGTAAAAATAAATTATAGCACATATCTCTTTAATAGCTATCATTAACCGTAGTTAGTGTTGACACTCATAAAACATCTTTACATGTCTCTCTAAGCATAAAAGATTGTAGTGTACTCACAGAACAGCCTAAGGTATGGTTATGTTCTTTTTAGGCACCGAGCACCGGTGCGTAAGCCCTATTGGAATTGCTCTGTTCATTCATTCATTCATTCATTCATTCATTCAGCTAAGTCCCTTTATTCATCAGGGGTCGCCACAGTAAAATGAACCGCCAACCGCCAACAGCATATAGTTTTAACACAGCGGATGCCCTTCCAGCTGCAATCCAGTACTGGGAAACATCCATACACACTCATTCACACACATACACTATGCAAGACCATATACACTAATTTTAGTTTATTCATTTCACCTATACTGCATGTCTTTGGACTGGGGGGGGAAACCGGAGCACCCGGAGGAAACCCACGTGAACACGGGCAGAACAGGCAAACTCCACACAGAAATGCCAACTGACCCAGCCAGGACTCGAACCAGCGACCTTCTTGCTGTGAGGCGCTAGTGCTAACCACAGAGCCACTGCAGTGCCCAGAATTGATCTGTTTATTATTTTTAATTTATTTATTTTAGTTGAATTGAATCTTTTAGTTTTTATTTATTCCTTTGAGATGGAGAGAATGGAGGACAAGCTTGTCAAAGGTATATTTGGAAGTTCATTCGAAAGAGCCCTCTGTTCTTTGTAGGACGTTTGCTAGTGATCACACAACAATGAAGGGCTGGGTGATTAGTCAAAGGCGATTTTCATGTGCATTTTGTCTGTAAATCTGATTCTTTTAAACCTCCAGCACATGCCTTTAGATGGAGCAGCATTTACTACACAGAGCCATAGTGGACTGACAAGCTACACAAAAATCGATTTAATCATATGGTAATGAAATCGAGATAATCGTTCTGTAATTAAGACAGGTGTTTGCATAGCTTCTTATTGAACTACAGCCCTGTAGTAAATGCTGCATTACTACATATAATAACATGTTTTTACTTCTCCTATTTTCAGTCGAGTGTATGAAATACATCCCTATGTGAGATGATTTCATAGTCTTCTGTTTATTAGTCATGCTGAATCAACAGTATGAGGATTTTTTTGAGTTTCTTTGTGGGCATTTGGAGTTTCAGTGAGAGCACCCTCTTGTCCTCGTTTACTTAAAATCCCACTGTACTTCCCTGATAAGACGTCCTTCCCAATCACAGTTTTTGCTTAATAATGTTTACTGATTTCCTTTCAATTTACCATGCAGCCCTACATAGTAGTATTATTTCTAAAGGATCATGTGACTGGTGAAATTGCTGCTGCTTTGATATCCCTGAAATAAAGGCTTAAAATAAATTTTCACTCTATTTTGACAAATTACATGGTGAGTAGCACATTTTACAGTTAAGGTCTTTGCACAAGTCCAAAATTTTTTGGATGGGTTTTTTCATATTCATATGCAAAAACGTGTTCTGTATTTAGCTTTTTGCTTGTACGGTGTCTCTGAACTGTCAAAACACCTCTCAAAAGGCTTTTTCGGATGGGAAAAGCGGAAAAAAATCTAACCCGGTTCGAATGTTTTTATGATGGACAAAAGTTTCGGAAGCAGTGTGTCAGTATGATTGACACAACGTGAGGTTGGATTTATTTTTTAATGTGCGAAAAGTCTGGACGAAGATTTTGGATTCAGTGTGCAATAACCTTTAGTCTGCAGTCTTTTATATATGGTACTGTATCATAGGAATAGTGTTGTAAAGTATATTTGATTCACAAAGAGATTATCCACCCTAGAGGATTGTAGCGATTTCATTGGTTATTATTTTTTTAAATGTACGATTTGAGCAACACTTTGACTGATGTCCCGCCTCATTGATAGACCCTGTCATCACCAAAATGCCCTGATCTCCACAAGACTGAAGAAAACTTGATTTGTACTCGAGGCTCTCAAAATAGTCGAGCTCCTTCTATAGAGAGTGGCGAAGACATGCAAATTGACTCAAGTTACACTGGCAGCTTTTGTTGTGAGGTCCGCGGTAATCCCTCATCAGCACAGCAGATGATGATTAGCAAACAAGACTGCTTAATTACTTTCTGCCTTCTGAATTAATATTACTCTCATGTAAACAGACGTTCTGCTGATTTGAAAGCACTGTTTGTATGCAGTGTGAAATGTCCTTCAAACTGGCTTTGAGACACCATAAGCTCATGTAAGGTGTTTTTTTTAGTGAGATGAAAGACGACATATTTTTGCTTGCGAAAACAAAGGTAATCCTATAATTATTTATGTTATTTTAGCGGTGATTTTCATTAAACAAATACCTGTATACTGTAGGTTTTTTTTTACATTTTGAGGTTCAGTCTGTTGAATTTTTCTAATGTGAGATGCCAGTAGTAATTGGCCAAAGGATTGAGTGTTTTTGTGCGACTGTGTTGGATTGTTCTTTAATGTTCTGTTAAGCGTATTCTTATGAGGTGGTAATTGGTCCAGGGTTGGGAGACTTGTGCTTGCCGCCTGCTCGCTTTGTTACCGCAGAAGGAGAGGCCACTTGCCCCTAATAACTCCACACTGAGAGCCGTGGACATTCATAAACTGAAGGGTATTAAGGTGGGTTTTGGGCTGTTTCAACACCTCTTGCCTTCACCCCTGTAGCCCTTGTTGTGGTGACATGTTGACGGGACAGTCTGCATTTCCAGGGCTGACAAAATGAGCAGGTATCTACACTTTCTGCTAGTTTGCGATGTGCAAATCGTACTGTTGCTATGTTTAACCAACAAGAGGTTAGGGTAAATTTAGCAAAGGCTAAGAGGCTCAGTTGTCTTCTTTTTAAGGGTTGTTTTTATCAGCTGTATTGTTAGCGTCTCCTACCAGTGTGGTTTCGCATCTGATCAGTGGTTTTGAAGAAAGCCCATATGTATTCCTGTCATGACAGAAAATGTCCATAAGAGGTGTGTCCTCTTCAAAATCCAGGAAACCAATAAGGTGCCAAGTTAAGACTTGAAGGATTAAACCATTTGCTTGTTGTTGAGTCAAATCTAAAGTTCTAAACTTAGAACTTTAAAAGAACTGCTTTATGCAAAGTAAATTGTTTACATAATGATCATAATTTAATCTGTTTTTGTATAAAGTCTGTGGCATATAAGTATAAGGAATAGTTCACCCATGCAAACTAAATTTCTGTCATCATTTATGCTGCATCCCAATTTGCATAGTTATACTACGGCCTTAAAGTATGTACTTTTTCGTGAAGCAAAAGTATATACTTTTGAGTGTGTAACAGAGGAGTATGCAAGCTTTGGGACATACTACTTCCTTGTTAACAGATCGTTATGTTGGTTAGTTACGTCCCCTGTCAATCATCTCGACACATCATCCACATTTCTTTCATATTTATTGGAGAAGCAGCAGCAGGATAATCTGCCATTCACGAGTTTTTCATGCAGAGAAATCTCCCCAGGTCTTTGGATAATAATGCATTCAGAAGTTAATGTCCAAACATATCTTGATATAAGCTCACATTGTTGTTGCAGATGAAATATAACACAGGAAACGTGATTTTAATATTTTCCAGTGGGCTAGATATTAATTAACAGTCATTCAAACATCTTTACCGAAGCCTCTTTACTTGATGGTTGGTCTTGCGCTCTGCCATGTTTGTAGTTTATTTAAACTTTTCAACCACGTTTGTGGTTCTAATCAAATTCATGTCCAACGTGCAGTGTATTGTGGGCAGTATCAGTGGTTAGAGTATGAATGGTTCTAATTTTTACCGGAAATAGTAAACCATATGGGAACCTTTGGCATACTCTTTTCAACATACTATGGTTTGAGACATACTAATTCTATTTTTGAATACTATTTAGGACTGATAGTATGTGAATTGGGACGCAGCATTACACTTTCTTCACTTGTTCCAAACGTGTTTGAGTTTTGTTCACAAAAGAAGATATTTTGAAGAAAGCTGAAAACCTGCTTCAGCTTTCTTCAAAATATCTTCTTTTGTGCTTATCAGAAGAAAGAAACTCATAAAGGTTTGTAACCAGTAAATAGTACGTAAATTGAAACTTTTGGGGTGAACTAACTTTAATTGGTTAGTGACCACAATTTGGGGCGTTGATCCACGATTGAGTCTGTAATTAGTATGTAAATTGAGATTGGTAAATATAAATAAATATGTATATAGATGAATATTGAACGCTATCTAAAATATTTAATATCAGTCAGAAGTTTAGTCAGTCTGGTGGTTTAGCAATCAGGACACAAACTTGCAAGATGAAATTACATTATTTATTTTGTGTTTTTAATGAATTAATGTTTGTCACTTGATACTGAAAACAGTTATGCTTTCCACAAAAATATCAAGCAGTAGTGTTTTCAACATTAAAAATAATTAGAGCTTATTATGTCCTGTTGTTACTTTTGAAAAAAAGATTAAACCAAGTAAATCCAATAACCAAACCTGAACAGCTGTAATAAGTTGCAATAGTTGTGTGGCAATTTCTTGTAGGCCAGGTTAGGTTAATTCAAATCTTTCAAATCTGTTTAATGTTCTGACTGAAGTGGTGACCGTTTGATGGGTGCAAAAAAGTATTATCATCTGTTGTTTTTTATGGTTTTGTGCATCTATAAAGTTATCCAGGATGGTAAGTTGCACGATTAACAGTCTCTGATTTGATCAATAAGTGTAACTTTATTGTGAAAGTAGAGGTAACTCCGGCTTATTGACAACGGACGTTCTTCTGATGTTGAGCGGGTTCTCTTTTTGCAAGGCTGTTAGACTGGAGAAATCAAAGCGCACAACAGACCAGCAGCAGACTAAGCCCTGGTAGAGGGGGAATGGTCTGGGATGGGGGGTTTGCAGAAATAAGGGCCAATATTAGTATTTCAGAGGCAGCGCCTTGCTTGTGTGGCGTTCAGATCTTAAGCCTAGGGCGTCCCTGTGCGAATCCCAGACTGCCTTTATGGACTGAGCTAATAAACCTCTCCACACACACGCGCACACACACCCTGAACACAGCTGCTTGTTATTTCATGCCCCATAAGGACCCTGTGACCACGAACATTCTAATACACATTTCTAATTAAATAGGCATTGGTGTGTTTGTGTGTGTGCGCGCATTCAAGTCCAACTGTCTTGTTTCACTCCTTGCACACAACACATACACACACACACACACACACACAGATTGACAGGCTTATTGGCGAATAAAATTTCAACCATTCTCGTATTGTCAATGCTAGGACACACACTCCCTCAATGTCACCAATATAGCATTCTCACAACAGCCAGTTTTATGACCAGATGAGATTTCAGAATGAATTCTGACTCCTTGGTCTTGCAGTTGCTTTCTATACCTTTCTAGATCTATTACGTTTGCTTTTATGCGTCCTGTATGTTATGTCATTTATTTTATTTAAACCACTGTTGAGGGGAATTGCCATTTCATTATTCATCTTTTATTCAGCCCCATTTTTCAACGTTATGTCACTGAAGTATTGTATCATGAAGACAAAGCTGTATTTGGATAAAGATTAAAGTGCAGACAGAGGATAGAGAGGAGCCGTGTGTTATTCAGAACTGATCAAACACACTTTGCCTCACAGACACACTGCAGTTAAATGCGACTGTCACTACACCTTTGAGTTTATAATCCCACTTTGCAAGAGTACTGTATGATTTCAATATTTACTTAAGTCCCAACTGCTTAACATTAAATCTGTGTAGTATGTATGGAACTACTATTTACAGCATTTCTGAGGTGTCTCACTTTTCAGGTGAGCTGCTAGAAATTCTGTCACTCACTTTGATACAAAAATTGTTGTAGTAGTTGCCTTCTCTTGTCATACAATGAACATTTATGAGAGGAATCACTCTCAACAAGGAGACCTCAGCACTGTTACAAGGGAGGTGTGAAAGCTTCTTTTTGATCCCATCATTTTAAGCACACAACAGAAGTTTTCAATCCAGCGAGCAACATTCATTCAGACATTCTAAAACAGTTGTAATTTAAAGAAAATCAGGCTGATGATGACAGAGAATAGTGGAGGGTGGGCGTTATGTCAAATTGATGGTATTTTACGGTAACGATATATTTCGTGCTATAGTTATTTAAATGGGTAGCTATTCCTGAAAATAAACAAAAAGGGTTGTATTGAATTAACGTAAATACTTCAGAAATTAAGTATTTTTTTTCTTTTATTTGAACTCTGCTAGATATAGTAGGGATGTGTTTTTGAGATTTTGATTCCCCGTAAGTCATAGGTGTCAAAGTCAATTCCTGGAGGGCCGCAGCTCTGCACAGTTTTGCTCCAACCCTAATCAAACACAGCTGATCCAAATAATCGGGTTGTTCAAAAGAATCTTGAACACCTTGATTAGTTGCATCAGCTATGTTTTATTGGGGTTGGAGCAAAACTGTGCAGAGCTGTGGCCCTCCAGGAATTGATTTTGACACCCATGTCGTAAGTGTTAGCTTGTCACAATAAATTTATTTCAGACTTTTATTTTATGACTCCATTTGATGCTTTGTTCCTAGATGGATTTATTTATTTTTCTTAATTTATTATTAGTGTAACACAGCATCCCTCTGAGTAAATTTCTCATAGGGCAGGCACTAGGACCCAACGGGAGGCTACTTGGGAGCTATATTGCACTGTAAAGATGCTGGCTTCCACACAATTCCTTCATGTTGTCCCAATACAAATTGATTGTTAGCTTTTTTATTTTATTTATTTATTTATTTTTTTTACAAATTTAGGTGGATTGAACACAAAATGATTAAGTTGTCCCCCCAAAAAACTGTAGAATTGTGTTGATTCAGTTCATTTTAAATAAGTACTTTGAACAAGCAGCAAAAATAATTTTTTAAGTATAAAAATCCTAATTAATAAATAATAGAGCAGATACTGATACATTATCATAAGCATTAAATCAGATTTGTTACTTAGCTTTTAGTCAACATAAGCTGTAATGCTACACAAGTGACTGTTTAATTTACTGAGGAATATTGTATGCTGCATTATTCACATTCTCAGTTTCAGGTCGGTAAGCCAAAACATCCAAATCACAGGTAAAATTTCATCTCAGATTGCAGACCTGATCACACTAAGAGCCCTTTCCTCATTCTCATGAGCAGTGATAAACAAGGAGTACGTTTATATGGACACCAATAATCCGATTTTAATACGATTAAGACAATACTCTGATTAAGAGTCTACCATGTAAACAGCGATTTTTGATTAATTTAATCAGATTAAGGTCATAATCGAACTAAAGAAAAATTGAATAAGACATATGGAGTATGTGCAGTACAGACATTTAAACACCTTAATTAAACTATTACCATCATGTAGGACTTTTCGCTGCGTTTTGTAAGAGGATAGTCTACACACGCACGCAGGCACGCGCACACACACACACACACACACACACACACACGTCTGTTTGGCACTATTCTTTGCACCTACCGAGTCAGTGAAGACCACAGACACATACGCCGCAAAATGCTGAGTTTTTTTTTTTTTTTTTTTCTCCCATTTGGCGTGCGGTATGAATTTCCATTAAAACAACACTCTTCCAACATAGTTGCATCCAATTTCTCGTTTGTCACGGGGGCATGCATGGCATGTTCCTGAATGAAAGTGAAAGTGCCAAACTGCAGTTAAAGTCGAGCAATTAAAAATTAAACACCTGAAATTACATGAAACTCCGGAGGAAACATGGATGGCACGGTGACACAATGACGTTAATCGAGTTATGTGCTATAACATGTAAAACAGGATCATGAAAGGAACATTCTAAAAGCAACTCATGTAAACACCTTAATCATATATTGTCTTAATTAGATTAAGGCAAATGATTTGATTACTGATGTCCATGTAAACGTAGTGTACATCTGAAAAATGTTTTATTTAATCCTCAGTAAAACTATGGAGTAGTCGACATTTAAAGTGGATCAAAACCTTTTATCAAAGTTGTCCTAAAACTGTTGACCAACACCCATTTTTGTCTTTGGACAATTCTGAAAACTTTTTCGATCCACTTTAAATGTTGACTATTGTAGGCCATCGTACTGCCCATTCCAGTGTGTGTTTAGGTGTTAAACACAAACTCTGTCATATTGTTTTATGAAGAGCATGAGATCTCATGCATTGCGCTGTCAAATGCAGACTGAATGGAACTTAAAAACATCCCTCCTCTGTTTGGTCAGATGATACTGATGATATAAACTGTTTCTCGGGTAGATAAAAGTAGTTTCGAGTTATAGTTACTAGGGATGCTCCGATCAATCGGCCAGAGATCGGTATCGGCGGATAATCACATTCCATGACTCGATTGGTACTCTCTAATCTGGTCGATCTCATGAACCGATCACAATTGTTTGTTTACGAGTTTATAAGCAGATGACATATAAGAACTGTAATCTTTTTACATATCAGAACTGAAAGTTCTGTGTTTTCAACAATATTGCAAGTTCATTAAAACCTGCCTGGAAAAATATTTGGGAAATAAAAAGAATATCTCTATATATTTTTAACTTGAATATTTAATAATATAACTTATTGTAATATACTTATTGTAATAAACAGTAGTTTATGGTCCAATTTCCTTTTAGTAAAGAAGTAATGGATTTATAGGTGTGCATTTTAACTTCTTATGCATCAATGTTTCCAAATTGCTTTGTTTATGATTTTTCTTACCAATTTTTTATGTTTTATCTATTTTCTGTAAAGCTGCTTCTGACCATAACATGTCCACACTCAATGGTTATAAGAGACATGTTTAAGGAATTATATGCAACATCTTTCATTTATTCTCCTAGGTAAGGTGAGATCTCAACTTAAGTATCATACTTAGAGTGAAAAATGTGCTTTATGCATTATAGAGCTTAAGCATCAGAATCGGTACTCTCTATCGGCCGATCGCCACGACAAGAAATTGGTACTCTGTATTGGCTGCAAAAATCCTGATCGGAGCATCGCTAATAGTTACTGCAGTTTTTGTTTTAATTGTAATCCAGATCAAGGTGATGTCAGTGACGTACAGGAGTCACACAACAAGCATATGCAAGTCTGTTATGTTAATAGAAATTCTGAAACTTCGAAATAAATGTAGAAATTGATTATATCCTTTTATTTATTTAGTAGGTATCCTTGTGAAGTCTTCTAGTGTGCTTCTAAGCTTGCTGAAAATGTCGTTTTATGAGAATCAGTTTTATAAAATGATAAACAATGCTGAAAAATAAAACCTGCATTTTAATAATTTTGTTACGAATTTGGAAA
Source organism: Danio choprae (assembly GCA_903798125.1). Classification (NCBI taxonomy): domain Eukaryota; kingdom Metazoa; phylum Chordata; class Actinopteri; order Cypriniformes; family Danionidae; genus Danio; species Danio choprae. Next base: position 3,710,062 of record CAIGQW010054451.1, read on the forward strand.
TATGTTGCATTTTGTAAGTAATATTATGAGGAATACTTTTTGATGAATGTGGAAAAATATGGAGAAAACATTCAACAAGAACTAAGAATTTTAGAGTATCGTTGTTGACAGTGAGTGGCCTTTGTGTCAAAATGGTTGCAATCCATTGGTCAAGAGAGCAGCTAGTGTAAACAACATGTCTGCTGCGGTTTACTAAAAACTGCCGGATGTTAAAGTCTCCGGTTGCTAATGTTTCTTACATCAAAAATAGCTAACACACAAACGGGATAGACTGCTGGCTTCACTGTTTCTTATGTACAGCCAAGAGACCCCAAAGCATTGCTGTTGTTATTACCATGCCAACCATCAATGGTTTGGTAGTGATAGTAGAGAGTCTGAGATTAAATATACAAAACATATTTGGTATATTGTATAAAAATTTTTTTTTTTACTATAAAATATACAACAACTGGAGAAATAGTCTGCAATTGAGTCCACTTAAATCGTCAGTTTCTCTGGATTTAAGATATATAAGTAATAAAGTAAAACATTTTTGTTTCTGCAAACTAATAAGTGTAATTTAGATCTTTTTTGGTCTGAAAATGCTTTATATTTATTTTGGACAACACAAAAGTTTATTAACAAGAGTTAAGAGGTCAAGATTTGTTGGAATAACCCTGAAACATTATTTTCTATTTGTTAAAGACATGTTGTAAATGACAATATTTTTATTTGTATTATACAGTGTGATTCAAAAAGAATACCACAACTTTTGGGTTGATGTCACTCGAGTGTCTGGAGGGGGTCATATTGAACATCTATGAACGTGTTTTCTACTGAAACTAAAAAATGACTTTTGCTGCTTGTTCTACTTGCTACTTATTTAAAATCAGTTGAAACAACACAATTCTTATGTTTTTTTTGAGAACAACTTAATTGTTTTATGTTCTATCCACTTTAATAATAAAACACCCGATTACGTTAACTTAATCGATTTGTATTCGAAACCATCATGTTTTTACACTGTATATTTGGTTTTAGATGCACTGTAAATAAATCTGCTTTTTAGTAGAATCAGATGAACCTTTCTAGTAATCTATACTTACATTCATTTGGATGAATATCACACATTTGTAGCTTTCTGGGCTAAACGATTGAGTTGTGGCTGTTACTCATTCCTTCAATCAATTGTTTAATGTATGTGTTTTTAATATACGTAATTTGTATTTCTTAAAAGACTGAATTGTATTATTCATTCATTCATTTTCTTTTCGGCTTAGTCCCTTTATTAATCTGGGGTCGCCACAGTGGAATGAACCAACAACTTATCCAGCATGTGTTTTACGCAGCAGATGCCCTTCCAGCCGCAACCCATCACTTGGAAACATCCATACACACTCATTCACACACATACACTACGGACAATTTAGCTTACCCAATTCACCTATAGCAAATTTGGACTTGTGGGGGAAACCGGAGGAAACCCACGCGAACATGGGGAGAACATGCAAAGTCCACACAGAAATGCCAACTGACCCAGCAAAGGCTCGAACCAGCGACCTTCTTGCTGTGAGGCGATTGTGCTGAATTGTATTATTATGTTTTAAATATGCGTGTTGTTACACCTTGGCCAGGTGTTAATGAGGACTTGATCTCAATGGGCTTTTTACCTGCTTAAATAAAGAATTAATAAAACCATCATAAAAAGTGAACCAATGGATAAGTTTAAAAAATAACTTAAACTGGTTACACCTAAAAAAAAAAATCTACTTAATTTATGAACATTTTGAAATTGGTGCAACAATATGATGGCTTAGTTTTTTTTTTTTTTACAGTATGCTCTCTTCACCTAACGAAAATGACTGAACTCCTCACCTGAATGGATTTCCTCATGTTTTCAACTACTCTTTAAACAAAAAAAATCTAGTTCTCTCATAAAGCATCCGACAGATGTATGGAATATTGTTTGTTGAGCCCGTGTGTTACCGACACTTCATTAATCACTGTCCATGGAAGTTGTCCAGTGACGGTCATCATTCTCAATTACCCTTCATTGAAACGCTGTGACAAAACTCAAGCGTACGATTAAAGGCCTTATGCCCGCTGCCCACTGTCGGCAGAGAACAGAACGCTGGCAAAGTCAATATAACATTCAAGCGGCCTGGCATAAAAAAAAAAAAGCTCCTATTTTAGGCCGGCAGCTGAGTTTAGAGCCGAGCTCATCGTAAAGGTGACACGGGTCAAAACTTTCTTGTCGCCATCGGGAGAGAAACAGACGCTCTCAGATGATTAAACAACTGCCAGCCGTTGGTTTTGAGGGGGAGGGCGGGTGGGGGGTGTCTGCATAAATATTCAATCGAAAGAGGTGACATGTGCGGTCATTCTTTTAAACCTGTTGACGAGGCTTTCTTAAATAGAATCAGATCAGTGCCGCCGATTACAAATTTCGACAAAAGCCGTCACGCTGACAGGGACAGGAGACTGCGACTCAGGCTCGGCCCCCGCAGCTGACCGGGAGGAGGGGGGAGGACGTGCTAACAACCCGGGACAACAAGGAGGTGATGACTGCTTGGAAAGTAAAATAGACCTGCTGGTGCTCCGGCATGCCAACATCACTGCCCACGTGCTCAAGCCACTTCTTTTACTGCCCTTGCATGGTGCTGTCCAGGCTTTTGCAATTTAGCCTTTCACTCATAAAAAGGCTTGACAGCATTTGAAGATTTGGACATGATGATGATAATGATGATAATAATAATAATAATAATAATAATAATAATAATAATAATAAT
>CAIGQW010054451.1:3713229-3735535 GCA_903798125.1 Danio choprae
GTGTGTATGGATGTTTCCCAGAGATGGGTTGCAGCTGGAAGGGCATCTGCTGCGTAAAACATATGCTGGATAAGTTGGCGGTTCATTCCGCTGTGGCGACCCCAGATTAATAAAGGGACTAAGCCGAAATGAAAATGAATGAATGAATGAATATATATATATATATAATTGAACTGATTTAATTAAACGAATAACTGATTAACTAAACTGACTTTATTAAGTTAACTAGCTTAATTAACCAACTTAACTGGTTTAGCTGGTCATTAGCGGCAGCAGCATCACAGTTTTGATTTAGTGAACTTAAACTAAAGATGACATGTTGACCTTGAGGGTTGCACAGAGAAGCACTTCTACTAAATACATGCATGAAAATACTTCATAGTATGTTTAGCATCAGTCTGTCTCAGTAACAATTGGTGGTTGTGGTTTGACTGACGTGGCTGTTCTGTCATGCCCCCCAACCCCCCCCCCCTCCCCCATTGAGATTCTCTGGTATGTACAGGTCAGTCTTTAGCCATCCCAGTTATGCACATAAGCCTCTGTTGGTTTTAAACTGTAAAAATTCCTGCTAAACTGGCAGTGCTGGCGGTGGTTATGAGTGATGAAATCTTGACCCTGAATTTATGACCTGGGAACATGCACCAAGTCACTGTGTGCCTTGTGTTTCTCTTCTTTAAAGTGGGCTTGAAGGGTGTTGTGGGGGAGTGGGACGGCTGAACTTGTGAACCAGTCGGCTGCCTTGTTACTGTTTAGTCAAGTTTAGGTTGGGCTAATCCTAGGCTCAATGCACAGATTCCATCAAACTCAACAGCGCAGATATATGGGTCTGCTCTCAATATAGCAAACCAATAAATGCCACTCTTATTTTCGTAGGGTATATGTGTGCAGATCTAGTCAATCTTTAAAGTTCCGTCTTCCTGTGGATTTAAAAAAATAATAATATTTATTGTCTTTCTTCTTGATTTATAATAAGGCATTTAAATTATACCCTTAAAGGGATCGCTCACCCAAAAATGAATCTTTACTCACCATCAATTGGATCCAAACTTTTGAGTTTCTTCGGTTGAAAACAAAAGATGATATTTTGAAGAAAAATTGGAAATCTGTAACCATTGACATCCATAGTAGGAACAACAAATACTATGGAGGTCAATGGTTAATTCTTTTTTATTTGATTTTTTTTAGCTTTTTTCCCAAATTTTTTTGTGTATTCAAAAGAAGAAAGAAACTGAAACGGGTTTGGAACAAGTGAAAGGAGAGGTTTTTTTTATCCACTGAAAAACAATGTTTCTTTTGGAAATCTTCAAAGCCTGAGCATTTGTTTTTGTGTTCCGTACTTTGTTGGCTTCAGCCATAATAATCTTAACCACGTCCCTCCTACCATTAGTTGGCTATGAGGGGCTGATGCAGAAAAAGAAGTCCCCACCCTCTACTCAATTTACTGTTTTAGTTGTAAGTACATCAACAAACTGAAATTAAAGTCTGCTAAAGTTGAACTTTAACAGCTGGTGCCCCTTTTTGGACTTTTTGGCATGTGCAACTTAAATTGTTGTAAAATGTCAGTGATTTGGTGCACAGATCTATGCTTGGTGTGATTTTGAAAAACATTAGTCAAATTATTGCTGCAGTGAAAGCTCAGCAAGTTAGAAATACATGCAAGTTTGTGAAAAAATGTAAATGAATTTAAATTGTATACTATTTCTAACGTAGTTTTTTTTTGTCAATGTGGATTGATGCAGTAATGAAATGAACTTTCTCTCACTTTACAGTAATTAATTTTGTTGCAAACTTAAAAATGACTTTTGTCCAGTGATATCTATCATAAGTCTATCCTCAAATATGAAAGTTAGAACTTCCAAGTTTTCATATGAGATATAGCTTGTAACTTTATTATGGTTTAAAATGTTAGATGCTGACAGTTGTTTTTGATCAATAAGCTAGAACCAGCTTTAGGTAAACTGTCATCATATGGCATATCTAGAGATGTTATTTAATTGCTGAAGGACCTACAGAAATTTGGTCTGAAATGTTAATATTAACGAATAGTTTGTATCAACAAAGAATAGTGAGGAATTGATCAACCATGGCACGGTATTCGTCAGATCTCCATTTCTTCTGTCCATGATTGGCCGTCTTTTGGCCAGCTCACTTTCGGCCATTTTCTTTTAAGGTGACAAAGGGGATAGCCAATTGTTTTTCTGTTTATCAGAGGTGACATGACCATTGGCGCAAGTGGGCGAGGAGGCCCACTGTTGCCATAGCTAAATATACATCCCTGACAGCTTCATAATAGGTTCCAGGAAGTTCAGTTGAAAATAAAAACAAAGCAACATTTCTAGCTGATTGGTTTTGAAAGGCCGTTTTTCCTTGCTGAATGGGAAAAATGTGGACTTCAGCATTCCATGGCAGTGATGCCAGTCGGATTGGATAGGCGCAGCCTTGCGTGTGCTGAACGAACGGGCCGAGATGGAGACGCAACAGACTGCAAAAACTCGATTTATGGGAAAGTGTTCTGTCGCAAGGCACTAAAGTAACAACACAACACACAGTAAATGCAAAGTTTAGATGAGTTTGTTCAAGTGCGGTGCAACTATTCTCAGTTTACGTACTTTATCCATAGCACACGAAAATAAAGGAACATGTTCTACACGCATTCTAGCAGTCGTTGAATTGTTGTTGTGCAGTTAATAAATCCATATCAATGTCATCTTTTGTCTCGGTACTGGCTAAAAAAAACTGGGCTAGTTGACAAGTGTGAAAGTGAATGAGGGTCTCAATTATGCACTTATAAACTAAGCCTAGCAAAGCCTGTAATGTAAGCAACATTGTGTCAAGTTTAGTCTGAAATCTTCAGAGCATTGCTGGCATGTGGATTCTGATAGCTTTCAAGAGTGTGTTCTGTAGGAAACATTTTTGTCCTTGTGTTTGTGCATTTTGAAAAACTTTAACATTTTATTTTACTGCCAAATATGTAATTTTAAATGCTAGGGGAACATGTATCGCGAATGCACGTTTTATTTGATTTAACCCAGTTAGAAAGCTTTATTACACTGTAAAACACCATTGAAGGTAAACCAAATGTAATTTTAAAGTTTTAAGGAAAAAAAAAAGGTTATTGATACTTGATGGTTTTGGATAGTTTTAGCACAACATTTTCTCACCTTAAATATAGCCATGGAAGCTGGCTTTATTCATATTAATGACATAAAACAGTTAAATAAAGTAACAAAAAACAACTTGTATTTCACATGTAATTTTGTCTATATTGTAATGGACAGTCTTTCAGTGGGAAATAAGTAAATGAATGAATGAATGCATTAGATATCAAGTTTTAAGGTTTGTCCAAGATTGCTTGCTTGTTTAATTAATTAATGCAGAACTAATTAATTCATACATTTTTGTTTTGGTTTAATTAAAAAAACATATTAATTTAGTTTGTTTTCATTTAAGTAATTTATTTATTTTATACATTTTATGTTTTGTTCACCGGTTTCCCCCACAAGTCCAAAGACATGCGGTACAGGTGAATTGGGTAGACTAAATTGTCCGTAGTGTGTGAGTGTGAATGGGTGTGTATGGATGTTTCCCAGAGATGGGTTGCAGCTGGAAGGGCATCCGCTGCGTAAAACATATGCTGGATAAGTTGGCGGTTCATTCCGCTGTGGCGACCCCAGAATTATAAAGGGACTAAGCCGAAATGAAAATGAATGAATGTTTTGTTCATTGATTATCAATGCCTGTGTGATTAATTACCAAATGTGCTGAATCAAAATGATTAAAAAAAAACTTGTCCAGTGTCTAAGGTAGTAAAACTACTTCAGTTGTAATATTCTGTTTAAAAAGTATGTGTGTCTTATGTACTATAGTACTTGGACAATTTTTATTTATATTATCTATAGTTTATGCGTGTAAATAATAAAAATGTTGTGCATTGCCTAAGCCATTTTGCAAAGCAAGTCGATTGGCAGAGCTGGCTTGCGACAATAGAAAGGCAATTTGCTTGCGTAGTACGCAGACGTCTCAGTTTGATCTCTATTAGTTGGAGACGTTCTCATGTGAAAACGGAGCTTGGATGTTTACAAACACCTTTCTGGCCGTTGCTATCTAGGAAGAATTTTGTCATGAATTCATAAAGATAATGCACTCCCTGGCCACGGGCCCATGTGCTCAGCTGTCCCACATTACCACACAGTATGGTGGAAGAGCCACTTAACGCCGCACGGTTTAAAATTACCGCACTGCTGGCAAACGCAGCTACAGCATTCTGCTCCACCACCACTTCTGTAAATTGTGTTTGTATTTCTTTTTCGCTTCTCCGGTTTGGGGTAAATTATGTGCTGAGAGATGTTTTATGACAAACAGCAAGCCCCAGGGAAGTGCACTTTAGACATCACTAGAAAAGGTTGAGATGGGATGGGAATTTGGCTCGAGTACTTTTGCTCTTCAAACTCTCAGCCCATGAATGGGGAAACTAAGAGGGAGTGCACGAGTCTTCAAGTCCTTCTGTAATTTTTCTTCCCTGGAACGGCTCTCTCAGCTTCGTCTCTTTGTGTGTCGATTTGTTTTGAGAGCTAGGATGGTTGAAGCGGGCATGCCAGTGTCGGCCTGTGGAAAACATAGTGCCGTCTCTCGCCCTCTTTCCATGCAGGACTGCTTACAGTACTGCAGACATGCTGACCCACAGGGGAGTAATTTATGACAGTTGTCGCCTTGGTCTGCTAAGCTGCACAGGGCATTGCCCGCCACTCTCAGCATAGCATTTCAGTATCCCGCCGGGAGTACACCCGATAGGCTTTAATGTTTGCCCACTGTGGAGACCTTGTGGTATCACTGCACAGAAATGCAGTCCCCGAGCCGGTGTTGTTCAAAGTCACCAGCTGTTACCATGGAGAGAAGATTCTGGCACTAACAAAAGTTCTGCTGCTTTGGTCTTGGTGGATGATTACATTCTGATTGTCCTTCATAATTAGCTTTTTGTTTTTCTAGTATCACTGTTACATTGCTTTTGTAGGCTCTGCTCTGTAGGCGTTTGTTTTCGCTAGCAGCTTCAATTGTAGTTAAAATAAAATGAAAGTTATTATAAAAATGTATTCGTTATGTAAAGATTTCAAATGGGATTTTTTTGATGACTCCAGTGAATTAATGTTTTTTGGTCTCCAATTTAAGTTTGTGTTTTGTTTTGCGTGGAATGTTTCCTTAAACATCGATCATTATTTTATTTGAAATATTTAGATTCTTATTCTTCCATTTCCAGTCTGTTTTGGGTTTTGTTTGCTTTGCGTTTTAACTGAAACTGTCTGTATAGTTGGTTCTGTTATTACATGCTTCTCATTTTCAATTCTGGTGCCATTTTCCCAGTACGTTTTGTTACTGTTATGTCTGGCATCTAGTGTTGTCACGATATTGAAATTTTAGCACCAATTGGTACTGGAATTTTAAAAATGTCCATTTCCCTTTAACATTTGATGATTCTGATGGATCGACTGATCTTCAGCGCTTTAAAATGCTCCTGTATGTGTGTTTGCACTCAGTGAACAGCGGTGAACTGATGACCTTCATGCCCAATCACAGCAATCAGTGCTGTTTAAGTACGCTCTCAAAAATGTTAGTGGGAAATGGTCGTTTTTTTAAAATTTCAGTACAGAAATTCCAGTATTGTGACAACACTACTGGCATCAACACTTAAGCATTTTCAACCCATGGAAATTGAGCGTTTTGAAAATGCTGAAGACCCTATTTTAGTTTGAAAATTGTTGTTCCATTACAATGTATAATGACTGAAATGCAGACTTTTGAATATGGAGGCGGAGCTATCCATAATCACTCTCTGATTGATTGGCCTTCTGAACTATTGCAAATCGTTTCCTGAATGATTATCATCCTGTAAAGGTATTCTACTCGTATTTCTCCCATATTTTTTATCTTTCTATAAACATTAAAGAGCCAATCATCCCTACAAGCAAACCCATATCTCTGAACCACCAGGGGATGCCCCTTGCTCTTAAATGTGAGTCTGCTTTGTGCTTTCATTTTAATTAGGCATGAAATAACTTTGAAATAAATATAAAAATGGCGGGATTCCTTTCCTTTCCATTACAGGCACCGTTGCCCCTCCTATACAATCCTCAAAACAGTCTGTTCATGTAGCGGTGCGTGACTGTCAGACAAGCTACATAGTGATAAACAGGCGCTGTTTCCCAAACGGATTCTGTACACTCGATTTGAAGCGGAACGAAAGTGGAAACTCTGGGTTTTGGGTGCGTGTTTGAACTGACATATACACATAATATTATTATTATTATTATTATTATTATTAACAACAACAATAATAATAATAATAATAATAATAATAATAACAACAATAATAATAACAACAACAACAACAACAACATCTAAACATGTCGATCTTGGTCGGTTTTCTTTTAAACACAACTCATTTTGTCTTAAATGAGCATAAAAAGTTTGGAAAGCAATCTTGTAAATGCATTTTTAAATCGACACCTCTGTTATTTAATGTAATCAAATGAAAAATCTAAATGAGAGATTCATTCACTGCTCTTTAATCAGAATGTTTAAATTATACAGCGAAGAAAAGGTTAATGAGATTTGATAGCTTAATTTAATTTCTTTATAATAGCTATCTATTTTAATAGACTAAACTGTTTGCTTATTTATTAGCAGCTTTTTCTAATTATACTATTTATTCTATCCTTTATTTATAAATCCAAGCAATTATTTTAGCTTGGATTTTACGAACAATGCACTCAAACTCAGACAATCTGTTTCTATCCCTGGTTTACTTTTGTTTTTTCTTTGTGAGGGATAGAAGAACTTTGATTGAATTTTTTTCCCTTCTAATTTCTAATAATCTGCATGTATTGCTCCAGGTTACTCAGTTCATGCTCAGTGTAATTTTCTTTCTGCAGTCACCATGAATGGATCAAGTGCAGCAAAATGATATCGATAAACCAATGACTAAACACAATCATACACTCTCATAAGGCTGATCAACGTCCATTTCCCGCGAGAAGTGGAAAACTGATGACCTTTGCGGAAAATCACAGTTATATCTGTTGAGCATATGAACACAATGGCCAATCAGTGGCATTTAAGAACACACTCAACAGTCCTCAAATGTTAGCAGGAAATTTTTTAAAATACCGATTAGTACCGAACTCGATACTTTTGACAACCTTAGATCAGACCCTCCAGAGCTCTTCACTACCGCTCTTCTCTTACGTTTTGACTGTTCCTCACTCTGCCCTCAGCCCTCTCTGCCCTCTCACTCGCTCTCACACACAGCAAACTGAAACAGCTCAGATTAAGATTAATCCTCCCTAATGCACCGGCTCATAATATAGTCATTAGGTGACTTGAGCCTAATCCAGCCCATCTAACCACGGTGCTTTATAAAACACACACGCAGGATTTGCTGTCAATGCTTGGAGGCTGGAAACACAGCATCACGTATAAATACAGGCCAGTCTGACACTTAATGGTGATTAAAGCATGGCTGAATGGTAAATGTAAATGAAGAGCTTGTGCTGAGCTGGAGTGTGAATGGACAGAGACGCTTTTGCTGGGGAGGAAGTGTCAATATATTACATTAAGTTACTTAGTGGTGACAAGAATAGGTCATATTTCGGTTCTTATTTACAGCTTAGACCCTGTTCACTTGAAATTTTTTGATTAACTTTCATTCATCTGCTGCAATACTTTTATTATGCATCCGTTATTTGTTTGGCTCCAGAATTGATTAATAAACACCAAAACATGAGAACTCTATATTCAGGTTAAGCTGATCTGGTGATCCATTCACAACAGTTCTTAATTTACTGGCTCTCTATAGGATAAAGCTTACTAAATAAATGACTTCAAAAAGTAATTAATCATTACAACGGTATTAAATGATTAAACGACTTCTCTGATTACTTTATCTAAAAAAGTAACTTTTTATTCATTCATTCATTTTCCTTCAGCTTAGTCTTTATTGCAGAGGTCGTCACAGCGGAGTGAACCGCCAACTATTCCAGCATATGTTTTACACAGCAAATGCCCTTCCAGCTGCAACTCAGTACTGTAAAACACCCATACACAGACACACACTGCGGCCAATTTTATTATTCAATTCATCTGTATGGACTGTGGGGGAAACCGGAACACCCAGAGGAAACTCATGCGAATATAGGGAGAACATGCAAACTCCACACAAAAATGCCAAGTGGCCCAGCCGAGACTCGAACCAGCAACCTTCTTGCTGTGAGGCGATTGTGCTAGCCACTGAGCCACCGTACCGCCCTGAAAAGTAACTTGGTTACTCTAAATAATTGAATTACTCGACTAAATACTAATCCACATACAGCTCAATGCATAGACAATACTCTACAAAAATTATGTTTGCTGTTTATTCAAACTACATATTTAAAATTAGCTGAAACAACACAGTTCTTGACTTTTTTTTTGGGTGACAACTGAACTGTTTTATGTTCAATCCATTTAAATTTGTAAAAACTAATGAGCTAACTTAATTCTTTCATCGATTGTGTGGAAAGCAAAAAGTTTTTACAGTGTAGAAGCTAAACTCTTAATTCTTTAAACAGGACCTATTAGTTTTGTTTAAAGGGAACACCTAAAATCAATATATGTATTAAAATAATGTTTAAAACTAATGACATCATATTTCATACATGTATATTGGCATAAATTTAAATTTCATTGTTTATGTTTTTTGGTTAAAAATATAATTATTCTGCTAAATTTATATAAATCTGCTTCTCTCAATTGATTTATACAGAGTAGTTGAGTTTATGCACACTATTTAAGGTAAATATATTATAAGGAACTGTAATTAAATGTAATACAAGTAATAAAATAATCCCTACTTTTTCTTCAAAAAAGTAATTTAAATATTCTGGTAAAAAACAACCATAAATGTGTTTTTTTCCACACATTAATGAAACAGCCATAGCCACTATGTATTTAAATTAAAAATTTATTCTTTTAGATTTTTCAAATATTATACAGTAATAATTATAACAAAAATGTATGATGAAATAAAAAAAGGCATGCTGGGAAAGAAAGGACTTATTTTTATTTTGGGTAGATGGGCTATGAATCCCTTGTGCTCTGGCTTATGGTAGTATCAAGAGCGGCTGCAGTAGCAGAAGCACAGCTGGCTTCTCTTAAAGTGTGGAGGCCCAGCTAGAGCTCAGCACCTTTGAGATGAATCAGCTGTACTCTTCCTCTGCTGGACACCGGCCAGTGTCATGGCCCAGCAGATAACTCACACTGACAACTCCACTCCACCAGCTGATAAAGAAACTCAACTGACTCTTTTCTGACATTTGTTTTTAAATTAACATATTTGGCTTTTTTACATATAAAATTAATTGCACCAGATTACTTTAATACCTCTATTTGTAATGATTTATTATTTTTTTATATATATTATTTTTACAATCATGGAAGTGCGAAACTGGGTAAATACAACAGAATAAAAATACAAATGCAGTGAAGTTTTTTTTTTTTTTTTTTCTGTTTTAATATTAGGCTACTTAGTTGCAAAATGTTATATGGGAAATAACACCTGCATAGTCTCAACTGTATTTATTAAATGCAATTAATCTACGATGTAATAATTCATTGTGCCTGAAAGCTTTATTTTTACACTTAATTATAAATTAGGTTAACCTAATAACTTAACCCAACCTTTACGTTAACCCAATGTTGGGTTTGTCCCTATTTTACTCGACGCATTACGAGTGCACTTAATATGATTACACCATTGGAGGCCATTTACACAGAATGCATTTTTCTTCTCCAACATGCTACTTTTCTATTGTTTTTCAATGTAACGCTGGACGGACATGTTCGAATGTGACGATCGAGTCTCACGTCTTTTGAAACATTGTGCACGTGAGCACTGCATTTTGTTGTTGCACTTGACGTTGTGTCAAGTTGAAACACGCAGCACATCTCATCACTGTCAGGTCCAAAAGCAGTGGACCAATCAGAAGAGCTCGGAGGCGGAGAAACGGTTGCAAGCTTCTGTTAAGTAGAAAGTTGGGACGACAACTGTTGTATTTACCATTATATTATGGCGGATAAGGCGCTTATTGTGGCTTTGTCCAGAATATCCTGAGTTATATAATGTATCTTCATGTGCTTATTATTTGTACATATTATTTTCCTATTGTCGTTATTACATCAAATTCATAATATCACGTCATGTAGACCTCGCGCTGAGCTTTCTTTTAAAATTTTATTCCTGAGTGCCGCATCAAGCGTTTTTAGAAGCAAAGACTCATTCAGTGTCTTTGCAGACCTTAATTTGATGTCTAACAGACCTTAAAATGTATTCAAATTATGAACTTTTACTTCATAATCCACAAATTACATGCATTCTAGTTCTGAAATGTGGCGCAGTGTACAAAAGATATGACAATTGCAGATGCACACATTGTAATGTTTGATTATGATTACTTAAAGTGAATAATTACTTAAAGTAGCTGATTAATTATTTTCATGAAACATAAAAGTTCTATTTAAGTCATTCATCAACTATTCTGGAAAAAAAGCATTGCAGTTATCACAAAATTAAGCAGCACATCTTTTTTCAACAATTATAATAAGAAATTTTACTTAAAGGTGCAGTATGTAAGTTTGACACGCAGTGGTTGAACTAGTTATTGCACTCCTGGATCAAAACAAACGCAAGCGCAGGTTGCCAGATTGAGGACATGAGCGAGAGATTTAAACCGTGTTCTATATAAAAGCAACGGCACGTGATATATGGAATATTTTTCATATTAAAAGGAGTTTTTGTCCCAACCAACACCTCAAATTGATATATTAGAAACGGATTCTATTTCTTGCAGCTGAACAGCTGGAAACTATGACGATGATCACCTCAGGTAAACCTCATGTGGTTTATTCAGTGTTAAATGCTAACAATGTGACTTTGAATGCCATTTTACATGACATTTATTGCCATATACTGAAAGCAGCAGCAGATAGTTCACCTCAGATCTTGAAAATAAAATAAGCTGAAATTGAACTTTAGAACTAAACACGTATGAGTGATTCAGCATGTACATTTAATAATGTTAAAGGGGGTTAATATGTATTAAATAGATTATAAACCTTACCATTTCGCGAGTGAGTGCATATTCTGTGCTTCTGAATGGCTGCAAACAGCCAAATTGCTTACCACTGCGTATCTGTTCACGAAGCGTGCTGTTAGGACACGCGATTACAATGTAACCTGGTCACCTACTGTTTACATTCCTAATTTTTTATATCATTTGCAAATTAATAACCTCATGGAAATCTGCCTCTCATTTCGGAGTTTGCTACTGTCCAGCGGAGGTCGCATTTCGGTCACAAGTGCATGCTTTCAGAGCCTTTCTGAATGATTGAATGAATGAGATATGCGGTTTTCCACCAAGGCAACCCGGGGTGCTGAAATATAATTGGCTAAACTGGCATTGGGCAGGTTAAAATTACCAAAACAAAGATGGCGTTCTGGCACGGAAAACACATTTTCAAAGCAGAATATCTGACTTCAGCATTGTTTTTTAGATAAGTATGTTCACTTGGCATGTTTCTTAAATATCTGCAAACATATTATGGTATTTTTATGCTTTAGAAGAGTCAAAAACTTACATACAGCACCTTTAAGCACCAAATCAGCACCTTACTAATAATTTCTGAAAGATCATAATGTCAGCTTAGCCATCAGAGGAATACATTTTAAGCTCAATTCACACCACACTGACGAACACAAACTCAAACAAACAAGTTACAAACTCCAACCAATGCCAACAGGGGTAACACAACGATCCAACAAACTCCAACAGACTTGATGTTGATGTTTGTCTGTGTGGTGTGGATTGGCCTTTAAAGTACTGTCATAAAGAAATCATTTTACATTGATGTAATATTTCACAATGTAACTGCTTTTTAATTAGGGCTGCACAATATATAGAAAAATTATCATTATAGCAAGAATAGTATTTCCAAGATCTATATCGCAGAGAAGTTCAATAAATTGAATTTTATATGCTAAGCATTTGTGTGCTACATGCACAAGTTGTTTATCCAAATCTAACCAATCAGATGGGGCCTTTACTATCTTCATCCCAAATTCTCTAGTAGGTGCGCTTAGGTGAACCTAGAACTGAAAATAATGCAGAAGACATAAGAGGAAAATGACAACAGCCAATACGAATCAGAATTTCCGCATAGGTTTGGAAATTTTCCCCAAATGTTTTTTAATTTATTATTTATTATTTAATTACTCAGAAAAATATCGATTGTTTATTTTAGTATGATAATTAGATCTTTTTTTTTTTTAATTGTTGATAAAATATTATTTTAAAAGTTAGTTATATTATAAGAAATATAATTCACAACACTCAACAACAAAATCACATATTGCATTTTTTCCCAGTATCGTGCAGCTCTAGTTTTAGGAGTAAACCTGGATTTTTCAGTCCACATATCAGAATATGTAGACATGGCAAGCATAAGAGACTTATGAGACTTATTTCCAATATAAAAAAAAATTACTAAAATAAATATATTGTGTAGATTCATCTTTATTCTTAGAATTTTTTTACATTTTTATTTCTTATACTTGATGTATTATCTTTCTTTTAATCTCGTTTACGTAAAGCACTTTGAATTACCATTGTGTATGAAATGTGCTATATAAATAAACTTGCCTTGTCTAGGTTATGATTATGAAATTTTATCTGGTAGATTAACTTTTTTGCGTTTTCTTCTGAACACAGAACACCTACCAATCTCTGTTCTTCCCACCTAAAACCACAGTGTAATTGTAGGACGGGCTAAGTGTTAGTATGCGCCACAATGTCTTGCTAACACAGTAGCCGAGGTCTGTTGTCTAAATCTACAGTGCGTGGTTGCAGGATATGCTCTCACTCCCCATGGGAATGCCATTAGTCTGGAACTGAAGGAACATAGCAGGTGAAACAAATAAGGCCCAGATTCTCCCCCCGCCCCCCCATTCTCCCTCTCGTCACCTCACTTTTTCTCCTTCCCTTATTCTTTTTCCTCTTTCTCCCTTTCATTCCACTTTCTCTCTCCCTCCGTCATTCTTTTCGTGCAGTTGTAGATGATCGTAGTCATCAGGAGTGGTGTGTGGTGATTTTTATCCTGCCGAACTGACCACTCTCCTAGGCTTAGCTCCTCGCTGTTCACCGACTAAACCCCCCGCAGATGCCCAGACCCTCATTCAAGACGCATGGGAGCGTATCTGCAAGGTATACACGTTCAAAGGAGGGAATGGAAACAGCGGGTCTCATATTGTCTGTTTGTTTTTCCTGGAAATAGAGGTGCTAATTTGGGGCCTCCTCTGCTGAAGGACACACTGGGGGACGTCTGAGCACTCTGCTCCATTTCTAAATGAAAAGCATTGGATTTAATTAGAGATCAGCGCACGAGCGTATTGAAATTATTATTGGGCAAAGAGTCATTTGGCAGTATAGTAATGGTAACGGTAATCACGTCAGCCTTCCTATAGTCTTGTCTTTCAGACTTCATAATGTTGCCAAAATAAATCGGCATTTGCAACAGAACTTATTTGTGTCTGTATGCGGTTTTGTCACGTGTGGTGCTTGTAGTGTTTTCAGCATCTATAAATTCTAAATGTGAGGATGTGAACACATGAACTTTCTTCACATCTCCAGAGCTGATCTGATAGCTACCCTTATTTTACTTATTTATTTGACTTATTTATTTATATTTTGTGAGGAAATACTATAATAATATCACATTGAAATTCAACATCTACACGACAATCCATACTCAGCTGTCATCCAATCCATCCTCTGCACTTCAATCACCGTCTGGTTCGGCTCAGCTGCCAAAACCGACCTCCGCAGACTACAGCGAATAGTCCGGACAGCTGAACGAATCACTGGCACTACCCTTCCTACACTTCAAGAACTGTACTCTTCCAGAGTGAGTAAAAGGGCTTACAAAATCACTCTGGACCCCTCACACCCAGCGCACTTCCTGTTTGAACACAAAAACAGCCAGACACAGGAAAAGTTTCTTTCCTCAGGCCATCTACCTCATGAACAGTTAAATATTCCCCTACTGTGCAATAAATGTACAATGCTTTCTCATACACACTTGTACACAGCACCTTATAACAATTTTCAATGCAGTACGTTTTCTACGCAGCTGTACACAGCACCTTATAACTTGTATATTTATAACAAATCTGTACATACAATTCATCATCCAGAGCTTTTTGACCGATTGCATTTCTGTTTAATGTTTGTCGTCTTTTTCATATTTATTTTGTGTTGTGACTTGTCAGTTTATGTAGACTGGAAGCTTCTGCAGCCAAAACAAATTCCTTGTGTGTGTAAGCACACTTGGCAATAAAACCCATTCTGATTCTGATTCTGATAAATGTAAAAATTATGCTATGAATAAATTAAGACATATATGGACATGTATATTACTGTTGTTTAGTAGTTAACATTTTGAAGTGGATCAGAAAGAACTTTGATTAGGTTTTGAACCACTTCAAATGTTGACTACTCTACAATAGAATGTACTTCAAAGTATTAATGATAGAAATAAGAATATTTAAACTTTATTTTTTAAGAACTAAAATCTGTGTGAACCATAAGTTGCTGAGACTTCAGCATGTTCGTTTACCTAATATTGAATAATGAGTAGGGGCAGGACTTTCTTTTTGCACATCATTCCCTCATAGCAAACTAATGGTAAAAGGGGTGTGGTTAAGAATATTATGGCTGAAGCCATCTAACTGAGACATCAACAGAGAATGACCACTCCAAACGCGGAAGCAAATGGTCACAATTTGATTGAAGATTACCAAAACAAACATTTTTCAATTGCATTCATTATTTGTTCACATGAAAAGAATAAAAATAAACATTGTACATTTTGGTTTCACATGGACTTTAATGCTCAAGCTGTGATGTTTCATTCAAGAACAATTACATCTTATGTATTAGTTTGCTTATTGACACCCCAAAACATTTATTTTAATATTACCATTTACATGTAATTATCAAACAAAAAAATGTTTTAATAAGCAGAAGGGCTGGGCGGTATGATGGCTTATAATGTTACCACAGAATAAATTGTTAGCTATAATAGATTTTTTTGTTTCTGTGTATACAGCGACATGTAAATAAGTGGGCGTGGCTAGCTCACATGCAGCATGTGCACTGTAAGCCTGACAATACTCTGCTCATGAGACTAAGGAAACACTGACTGAAGCCCTTTTACATGTGATTTTAAATGAACTGTTTTGAAACTGCACATGTGACTACAGAATAGCGCAGTGTACAATATTTCTCAGAAAGTTAAACAGGCACTTGTATAGTGCTACAGCTTTTGTCAACTTATAGCCTCCCTGAGGTCTTGTAAAAGTAAATATTCAAGTAAAATATGCACATAACATAAAGTTGTCTCGTGAAATACTAAGTCTTGGTCAGAATATATGAACAAGTCTTTCACGTATGTGGTATAAAAATATCAAACCTGTCTGTAAATTAACACAAAGAGAAAAGATATTGTTTAAAAATATCAGTTTATATTTAATATTGTAAATCCCTACTTTAAGTAAATCAAAATATTTGATATTAAATAAATATTTAACCATTTTTCTTGATTTTTTTTCTGGAATAACTACCTATTTAAATAAATATAGCTTCAAATACATTGTTACCGTGAAATAGAGAAATTAAATTAAATTAAATTTAGTTTAATTTTATTCCAGTTTTGTTTCGTGAAAATGTACTCCTAGTAAGTGTCCAAAACATGGATGCTTCTAAATTCTAACCGTAATACTTTTAATCACAACATCACACTTGCATCAGAGGATAAAATCTCTATGCGTAGATGCAGTACATCAAGTACAAGTTGCTTTGTATAATTTGCAGCAGCTTTGCATGATTAGTGATGTATCAAAACTGGAACTCTTGCCACATTGTGATGGCCACATCATTCCGCCACCGTATCACGCTGTAAATCAACTCCTGAACGCTACTGGGATGTTTTCCTGAAGACTTATGGAGCCCAGGAAGTGTAACCTTCAGCAACACATTCCTCAGGAAGCGCTTGGTGGAGACAAACTCTCACACACACACGCACACATGCGACGGAACTGGAATCCATACGCTTGCCATCTCTCAAATGTTTTAATTCAGCATGATAAAACATCCGTTATTTATAAGGTGATTGAGCGTAAAGTATTTTGGAGCACAAGTCCATCCATCATGAGCCGACAGCAAGCTGTGAAACACATTACTGTACGCTCCGGCCTGCTCTTTCGCTGCTCTGTGGTCAGCCGGAATAATGTGGCTTCTGTTCAAAGTATGCAGCATAAAAAATACATTTTATTTGCAGGATAACAGGTGCAGGCCGGGCAGGGAATGTGCACTAATGAAGTCATGGTGTATGAATGCATCATGTTTGGACTGGAGCCCCCATGTTGTTTCCGTCTATAGATCTTATTAACAGATAGCAGTCATTTTTATTTATAGTTGTGTATTTATGGTTTAGATTTGTGTGAACAGTAGTTTTTTTAATCAATAATATCTTCGATGTGCTCAAAGTGTCCAATAATAAGTCAAAGAACTCACTCACACACACAGACAGACACAAACAAACACTTTAAAGAGTTTTACTTATCTAAAACAATTTTGATAAGTTATTATTGCATAAGCAAATACTGTAAATGCTAATATTTTTTGTTTGAAGACAAGTTATCGTTAGTGTATAAAATATCGATAAAACACAAATAAAAAATTGTACACAAATCATGTACATATTAATAGCAAATCCACAGTATCGATCAATGGGTTTATTCTAGTTGTATTGTTGTAATGTATGAAAAAAAACAACAACAACAATTTTAAATCTATCTGGATGTTATAGTTAAAAATGACATGGTTTGCTTTCATATGCAGCATCTTTCAATTCTTTATCATCTCTCGTCTCAAGTTTTTAAGTTTGTTCTCACACTAGCTGAATTTCACCTCTGTCAAAACTAACAGCGTTCGAATCTGCTCCAAATGACTGGAGGGTGATTTGTACAAAGCCCCCCGGGTCAAAGGTCGCCCTCAGCCCTGCTGTTTATTTGTTTGCTTTTGTCACTCAAAATCTTTTTTTTTTTTCTTTCTTTTTTTTCTTTTTTAATATCGGCCTCAAGGTGCAGCAAACAAAGCCCTGACTGCCCCTTGAGTGCAGGAGAGAGTGATGAGGTGGAGGAGAGAGAAGAAAAGGCTGGGATTAGGGCTGAGGGCAGGCTAAACAGGCCAGTTGTTTATCTTTGTGCAGTGAAGGTAGTGCTGCGCTGTCACTTTCTTATTCCACACACACACACACACACACACACACACACACACACACACACACACACACACACACGCGTTTGTTTTTGTGAAAAGTGGGTACATTACATAGGTTTCTATTCATTTTATACTGTCCAAACCGTATATTGTATTGGCCTGTGTACAGCTTTACACTCTGAAATAAACTCAATCTGTGTTATTTATAAGCTTTTTGAGAAATGAGGACGTCAGCAATGTCCTCATATTTTACCTCCTTTTTGTAATACCTGTGTCATACATATGTCATTATGCAGATTTGTGTCCTGACATGTCACAAAAACACACACACACACACACACACACACACACACACACACACACACACACACACACACACACACACACACACACACACACACACACCGACACACACACACAAAACAACACGCTCCTCCTCGTGCTCTCTGTTCCCGGTCAGTAGTGCTTCATTGAAAGACCCTGCTCATTAGCTTACCTAATGTTAAGAGCTTTGATCTTGAAGAACAGCCCGCTTGATGCATTGTAACAATTAACGTTATGTTGACTTACCTTCTGTCTTATTATTCAGTGTCTTTTTCCTTGTAGAATACTGATTAAAAGATAATAGCCAGTGATATTTGTATTAGGGCTGCCATGATTCATCAATATAATTGATTGACGATAAAAATTAGTCAACATCAGTATTTGAAATGAACTTATAACCACCACCGTAGGCTAATTAAAAAAACACCAAATGGCATCTTTATTTCAAGTTTAGTAACAAAATATTTATCATACGGAAACAATTCAATAACGTGTTCAATAGCTAATGCAATGAATGTCACATGCATTTATATAGCGCAGTTCAGTGTTAGTTTCACTTTCCCTGCAATACAACATCAAAGCTGTGTTTTGCTCCTGCTAATCCATCTTTTAAAATTCACGACCATCAGTTGCTCGGAATACTGGGATAAATGCAAAGAGATTATGAAAAACTGATCGGAGACGGGTGATTTTCCTCAAAACATAAAGCTAGTGTGTACATCTTTAGTGGGAAAGGTAGTTAAAGTTCTTAGCTCTGAAATATTGTTTCATATTTGTTCATCTCCATGTTCAAAAATTTAGCAGTTTATGTTTTAATACGCTTTGCACAAATGATACAGATGTGAGGTAATATCCACAGGTGCGCATTATGGAAAATAAAATTACATTTATCATTCTGCACCGTTTAAATCAGAAGCCCCGCGCTCATGTATCATCATCTGCATTTTCAATTTAGAAAATCAGTTCGAGCGAACGTAGATAATTTTAAGTAATATTCAGAAGCCTGACAGATTAGTAGCAATAGTTGTTGTCGTTTTGAAATGACCTATAACGTGTCAAGCATCTCTCACTCAGTTTACTTCAGTTTATTTCTTTATTTGTGAGGGGTCACCTTAGAGTGAACTACCAGCATCACTAAGTTCAAATCTAAAAATAGTAAATAAAATAGAAAATGTTTCATTCACTGAAGTTTTTTTTTTTTTTACTTTAGTTTTGCTTGCAAGAGATGCTGGTTATTTTCCAATTTTGACAATGATTTTTTGAATGAATTTATTTTGTTTGTAAAAAAAAAACTACTTTTTTACATATTTCATAAATGAAATGCATTAGTGTTTTATGTGAATTTTGGCACTTGCGTGGTGTGTTTTTCTAATGCTATATCCCAAAATGCATCTGAAAACTGATGAAGGCAATTTCTCGATTTATTGGTTATTCATATAAAATTAATTTAGATTAAATTAGTCAATAGTGTCTTTAGTGGCAGCCCTAATTTATATATAGGTTAATTTAGTGATTGATTTATGCTAGAAAAATGCAATTACTGTAAAGAAAGAGACTGGAACCAGTGAACATTCAGCATCTTTAATCAAAGAATAAACACGCAACGAAAGTATCAAAACTGAGCTCATCTGTGGTCTTTGATACTTATTAAATATTTGTGCCACCGGCCTTGCTCCGCTCTCACTGTTCTTTAGCTCCGTGACACTCGTCACCATTACCAAGTCAGCCAGTCACAGACCTTCGGCTCTGAGTTGTCGCAACGTGTATATTTACATACCGAATGCACTTGACACAGAAGTGTAATTTGGCCTTAAGAAGGTGCATTCAAGCTATATCGGAATTACTGTCATTTTGAGATTTCGATTGGTGAAAAGCATTCCCATCCTCTTAGACGTCGTAGTTAAACATTGTAAACTTGGGAAATTTCTCTGTAATTAGATCATGTGACTGCGTGATTCATTTCATTGTTGATTGTGTTGACTTAGTGTAATTCCAAGTCCGAGCACAAGAGGTGCAAATCTGAGTAGAACATTACATTTTGTCATATTGTAATTGCAATACTGGTGTCATAACCTGAACTCAGTGTAATATGTCGATTGTGTGCTCAAAAGTTAGTGCTGCTTAAAGGTGCAGTATGTAAGTTTGACACCCAGTGTTTGAACTAGGTATTGCATTCCTGGATCAAAACAAACACAAGAGCAGGTTGCCAGATTGAGTACCAGCAGGAGCGAGTCTGACAATCGAGCCTTAAAGGCTGATTTAAATCGCGATAGATGGAATATTTTCCATATTAAAAGGAGTTTTTGTTCTAACCAACACCTTGAATTGGTATATTAGAGACAGCTTCTATTTCTTGCAGCTGAACAACAAAAAACAGACAATGATCTCCTCAGGTATGCCTCATGTGCTTTATTCAGTGTTAAATACTAACAATGTGAGTTTGAATGCCATTTTACATGACATTTATTGCCATACTACTGAAAGCAGCAGCAGATGAAATAAACCGTTTGAAATTGAACTTTAGAACTGTGACTCAGAACCAACACATATCAGTGATTCAGCATCTACATTTAATAATGTTAAAGAAGTTTCATATGTATTAATTAGATTATAAACCTTACCATTTCATGAGTGAGTGCATATTCTGTGCTTCTGAATGGCTGTATTTAAATTTCTGTCGTGTTTCGTCTGGTGCAAACAGCCAAATTGCTTATCACTGCAAATCTTGTCATGTAGCGTGTTGTTAGGACATGGGGTTACAATGTAACCTGCTCACCTAATGTTTATGGTCGTAATATTTATATTATTTGCTAATTAATAACCTCATGTGGAACTCTGAATCTGCGTCTCATTTCGGAGTCTGCTACTGTCCACCGGAGGTCCCATTTCGGTCACGGACACATGCTTTGAGCGCCTTCCTGACTGAATGAATGAAATAGCTGTTCTCCACCAAGGCAACTCGGGGTACTGAAATATAATCGGCTAAAGTGGCAGTGGGCGAGTTAAAAGAACCAAAACAAAGACAGAGTTCCAGCACGTAACTGACATTTTCAAAGCAGAATAACTGACTTCAGCATTGTTTTTTTAGATACACAAGAATGTTCACTTGACGTATTTCTTAAACATCTGCAAACATGTTATGGTATTTTTATGCTTTAGAAGAGTCGAAAACTTGAATAAATTTGTGAACTGCATTTCCATTGTGATTTTTATTCAGGGTTCTTTGATAACATTTTTTCTAGAATGTTTTAACTCTTTGCTGCATGTTTTACCATAAAAAAAAGTATGTTAGTGTGTTTGCGGATGTTACTAGGATGTTTTAGCAAGTTACTTGCAGAGCTTAGCATGTTGCTAGCATGTTAAGAATGCTTTTACTGGTTTTTCTTTTACCCTTTGTAGCAACTTTGTAACATTCCATTTTTTACTGTTACTTTACTGTTACAAAATAGTGCATTCTTACTCATTAATAAGATTAGTGTTTAATAAGTGCTTTCTTTTAATTAGTTTGTTAGGAGTCAAATAAATCTTTACCTTTCACTGGTTATGCATTTGACATGTTTTTCCTTTTTCTTGGCCAAATAAAAAACACCTGGACTTCCTCTATAATACAAAATGCTCACAATTTCATCTCTTCATTCTGCTTTGATATCACACTGTAAGGGGAAAACGTTTTCAATGAGTTATTTCAGAAGCTCTCAGAAAAAGTTTTAATTTCTCTGGGGCTTTCAAATTGCCTGTTTAGGTCGTGGCGAGCATTGTTCGACGCATTTCTAAAACACCACTGTGGGTTGTAGTGAGCGACCATATGGAGTTCCATAACATTGTTACAACCTAATTGCCCTCCTCGACAAGTGCCAATTTTCTTCAAGAAGCAGGAGAGGATGCGAGCAGACGAGTTGAGAGGTGCGTTGACATGCGTCAGACTCCTCCCCGCAGATGGATCAACCCGTGGTCGGGGCCTGAGATGAGAAGTCTCTCTGGGTTTGCTTTAGCCGTGCTGGCCTTGTTAGTTCGTCCCATCTCCCGCAGCATTAGAGCAGGCTGCTGGAAAGACCCACCACTAATTCCACTAGCAGATCAATAACCATCAGTGTTTGGTTTTGGGCTGCTGCCTTGGTCATGGGATGCTCCACCCCCCACCTCCCATTCCCAACCCTTGTGGGCCGAGGGTCGTTTTGTTTGGAGGTAATTTTCACTGTGAGCTTCTGAACTGTGTCTCAATTGACTCTCAATCGGCGCTTGTCTGTATGGAGTGAGGACAGTGTGATGCAAGTTCGTTCGTTTTCTTTGTCAAAGATTATAGAAGTGCTACACAAGCACATTTTTCTATTGGTAACAATTAAAAGAGTTTGATAAATCTTCATATTTGTTTCAAGCATTTTAATGTACAGCTAATTTCAGCCTGGCAGAGGACACTTGGCCCGTATGATTGGCTAAAATATGTGACATAGCAGTCTGACAAATTATGTTATTCATTCTTTTGTGATGAAATTAAGCAAACACAAAGGCCCAGCATGTCTAGTACTGAGAGTCAGTCGCTGTTTGTATTACTGCTGCTGTAGCCTGATCATTTGATCACACACACACACACACACACACACACACACACACACACACAC
>CAIGQW010054451.1:3742821-3753490 GCA_903798125.1 Danio choprae
AATCTTTAGTTTACTTGATTTCTTTATTTATTTTCAAAATGTGAATTCCTTCCGAAATGAAATATTTGTGTCTCTGTTCTGCTGTTCAATTCTGAAAGTTTTAAATGTAATATTATGGTTGGCATAACTGAACAAAAACACAATATTGTGTCTGTAATCTAACCACATGTTAGCTTATTTACTGAACTATTGTAAAGAATGAGTATCACATTTTTACTTGTGCTTTGGTCAGACAGGCATCTTGTTAATAGTATAGCATTTTAACTCCCTATTGTTCTCTATACCTAATTATGTAAATGAACATGTTAAAGAACAACTTTATTAATTACATAAAAAAGTGTAATATAACTCAAATAGTTCAGTTACATAGATTAATTGTATAGATTTCCATTGGAATGGAACAGATCCTCATGTCAAATATATGAATCCCGGACACCCTGAGAGCTGCTGTCACCCCAGATGCACCACTGTTTCTAATCCCACATGATGCCAGCATCTCGTCAGGAAGGGTTGCTATGGCAACCTGCACTGTAGATTTCCAAACCTTGGCCCTCTTTGCTTGTTGTACAAGGGATAGTAATCACACATGCATACATTCAGTTGAGTGCAATTCAAGGCATGCTCTCTAACAATACTAGCAGCTGTAAATCTGATATTGTAATGGGTTTTTGTCGAAGTGGACAACATTACATACAGGTGTAAATGTTTGTGAGTGTTCTATTTATAAATTCGTTAATGTGCCATTTGTGCCAAACCTTTTATAATTGCTTTATTATTTAGTGTGATAATATGCCTGAAATGTACATTTTTATTTGTATAAAGATTCCCAAAACACTCACTTTGGGACATTTGCAATCAAGTTCAAGTGCAGAGTGGTGTTGTATATATTCATTCATTCATTCATTCATTTTCCTTTGGCTGAGTCTCTGATTCATCAGGAGTTGCCACAGTGAAGTGAACCCCCAACTATTCAAACATGTTTTACACGGCGGATGCCCTTCCAGTGGCAACCCAGTACTGGGAAACCCATACACTCTCATACACTCATACACTATGGCCAATTTTAGTTTACCCAATTCCCTTATAGCGCATGTGTTTGGACTGTGGGAGAAACCGGAGCACCTAGAGGAAACCCACGCGAACACGGGGAGAACATGCAAACTCCAAACAGAAATGCCAACTGGCCCAGCCAGGACTCAAACCAGCGACCTTCTTGCTGTGGGGAGACAGTGCTAACCACTGAGCCATCGTGCTGCCCCTAATATATATTAGTGGACATGCACTTTTTGTTCAAATGTAAATACAAGCCGAGAATTTGTTTTCCACAATGATGCCTCTTGTATATCATATTATTATCTTGTGGGAGAAGCTGGTGTCATTTCCAGTCAAAAAACAAAAAAAACTTGCTGGTTGTATAAAAGTAACTTTAAGTCAATACATACAATATACACACATGTGTGTGTGTGTGTGTGCGCGCACGCGCGTGAGTGCGTGCATGCGTGCTTGTATTTATGTTTAAACTGTATAAATGCTAAAGTAGGAACTCATAGAAAATATTTAGAAGATAAAATCGTTCATAAGTTTTTGCTTGCTTTACTTCATTCATCAAGTATATTTAATTGATTTCACTGCTTTAACGTTTTCCCAGTATATTTAGCAGTACAAATGTTGAAAAAATTAATACATCATTCTTTTGAAATGGAATTTTTGACTGTAAATTGTGGAAGTTGCGAGAGCTTATTTCACAATATTAGATAATAGGACTCGTTCCAGAATTGCGGGTGCATTTCAAGCATTTTCCATTCGTTTTGACAGTACAACGAATGTAAAAAAAAAACAATTCAGTAAACTTAATCCATTATTAATGTACAACAGTGCAACATGCTTAAATGTGATAGGAAGCATTTGATTGTAATTAATTGTTGTTCGACTTATTGTTAAACTTTTAAAACCAATAACAGAGTTTAGATTTTCACCATATTGTGCTTTAGCTTAAGATACTAATCAAATAGCACATGGCATGTCTAAAACTGAATTTTATGTATAATTGTTTAAAGAAAAAACTGAATAAGAAATTCACTGAAATACCACAGTAATAAGAGATGACATAATTAATATACTGTTAGTGCATCCTAAACATTTTGCGCAAATTTAAGTGAATCTTAATTAATGAGAGAATAATAATGAGATGCCTCAATGCCTTCCAGAGTTTCCCGCCAGAGGAAGTGGCATCACTTAGAGCAAGTCAGAAAATTAGACTAGAAGCTACAGTCTTTTCAAGATAGTAATATTTTCTATAATATTTTCAAGATAAACGTCCCTAAATACACATAAAAACATTATTTTTAGAGATAGCTTGATATAATTTGTTCATAATTCAGAACAGTTTTATTGAGGATTTTGTTTTTCAATATTATAGAATCACCCATAGACACTCTCTCTCTTTCTTTCTCTCTCTCTCTCTCTCTCTTTTCCCCCAGCAATTCAGTGTGTTCATTTTCCAGATGTTATTGGCTTAATATTCTTTCATCTTAGGCAAATACTGTATGAATTGAAATGACACAATGCAGCATGTAATTTCGCTGTCTGTTATTTTTTTTTCTCCCCCAAGTAACACACAGAAAGCAGCTCCCAATAGAGCTTCAACAGTCTTTCTAGCGCACATTTCTTTTTCTTCTCCGTCTCACACGCACAGAGCTGTGCTAATCCCAGGTGAGCACTCCTGACGAGCGTGACATATTAATGCACTCGTATGAGTGTGTGATTAAATGACCTTTAGGTATGTGAGAGGCTGTGTGCTGACTGATGGGTTATGCTCATTCAGACTGCACTAATCTGCCATGAAGAGTGACATTATCATTACTCCCAATTAGCATTCCATAGACATACAGTACAGGCACACACTATAGGTCTTACATTAACAGCTCCGATTGATTCACGTTTTGCTGTTATATGCTAGGGCTGGGCGATATCATAAAGAAAAAATCATATCATCATATCATGATAATTATATATATCACAATAAACAGTGCTCAGCATAAATAAGTACACCACTCACAGATCTCTCCTTTAAATGAATATTTCCTATTGGATGCTTTACAACAATATATTTGTGCATATGCAGTTGAAGTCACATATTATCACATCATCATATCATGATAAATATATATATATATATCACAATATACAGTGCTCAGCATAAATAAGTACACCACTCACAGATCTCTCCTTTAAATGACTATTTTCTATTGGATGCTTTACAATAATATATTTGTACATATGTAGTTGAAGTCACATATTAGCCCTCCTGTGTTGTTGGTGGTTTTTTTCATGAAAATTTTTTTCCCAAACAATGATTAACAGAGCAATAATTTTTTCACAGTATTTCCTATAGTATATTTTCTTCTGGAGAAAGTCTTATTTGTTAATTTTTCCACAATAAGAGCAGTTTAAAATATTTTAGAGTCAATATTATTAGCCCTCTTTTTCGATTGTCTACAGAACAAACCACTGTTATACAATAACTTGCCTAATAACCCTAGCTTGCCTAGTTAACCTAATGAACCTAGTCAAACCTTTAAATTGCACTTTAAGCTGAATACTAGTATCTTATAGTAAAATATTATATACTGTCATCAAGGCAAATATAAAAGAAATCATTTATTAGAAATTAGTTATTAAAATTATTATGTTTAGAAACGTGTTGACTGAAATTGGGGGAAAATGTACAGTAATTCAGGAGGGCTAATAATTCTGACTTTAACTGTACATTAGATTGAGTGCCAAAGCTTAATCTGGATCTTACTGTATCTAACAAACAGTCCAAAAATGAGTACACACAAATGTATATGTTGGGGGAAAATATTAAATACAATTTTAACAAACAGGACAAATCTAGAGAAACTAACAATATAGCATTTTGTATACATTTTGTAGTTTGTAATGTTTATTTTTTAATGAATTAATTTATTTTTCAATTTATTATCTCTCTATTCTTGAAAATGTTGGGTGACCAAACTCTTATTGTAATGAACTGTTTTGTTTAAATGCACCAATATTGTCTATATTCATTGAGAAATGGATAAAAAAAATTTCATTTTCAAAAATAGTTATTTACTATTAAAAATAGTTCTTTACTTAGCTTCGAATGTTATCACTCGATTGAATGGGCGTTATCAGTGGTTATCAACTGATAGATATGGGCCAGTAGGGGCCTTCTTTACCTACTCAGAAGGCTGTTATCATCCATCCACATGGTAAACATGGTTAATCATATACGAATAGAGAAGACTTCAGATCCAGATCTGTTTTTACATTACTGTGACGGTTTGGTTTAGGGTTGGGGTAGGGGTAGTCGTTAATAAAATACAATTAATGGGAAATTTAATAAATAATATAAATTATTCTCGTTAACTTCCGACCATGTGGATGGATGATAACAGCCTTCTGCGCCTACTGACGGCCCCTACTGGCCCAAATCTATCAGCAATCGAGTGATAACATTCAAATCGACTTATGTTAGTAGTTTATATACGTTGACCACATGACTATTTTTTCTCTCTCTTTTTTTTTTTACATTTTAAAGTGTATACTTGAAAATCTACTCATTCATATGTAATCATATTTCTCACTTTTTGTTTAGAACTTCAGGGCAAATGTTTAATTAAGAATGTAATTATATAAGAATATAAAATAAATATGAATAAAATATTAAACACTTTTCACAAAACTAATTATTAAAACCCAACATAAAATATCACTAAATAAATAGCAAAATGTAAACATTATATTTTCAAGATTGCAACTTTCTCACAATGCTGTTATTCATGCTTCTGTCTGCATCCCCATGTAATATTGCATGAATTATGAAAAAGTATGACCTTAAACAGTGTATTTTGTGACACCATGATATAAAAGAGCATAATAGGCAACAATGGAGTTTTTATTTTGTCCATACCATATATATTGTCATATTAAGTTTGTGTGTTAGTTATACTTTATAATAGTTCAGTGGGTCTTCAAATCTCTCACATGTGGTTGTGTATATGCACTGTAAAAAGCGAAACTAACTTTTACTTTAAAAGCAATCAGTTTACTTTGCAATGGTTTTTTTTTGTGACTAAACCCATTGCTCTTAAATTATTAAGTAAATGATTATAATGAAATGATATTAAGGGCATAAGTATAAAAATTAAGTCAACTTAACCGTTTCAAGTTGCAATGGATTTAATCACTTTTTAAAGTAAAGTCAACTTGTTGCTTTTAAGGCAACTAGTTTACTCACTTTTTTAAAAGTAATTAACCACATTTTACAGTGTAGTATCGTATATGGAAGACTAAACTTAATACTTCTTAGAACCAACATAAAAAAAAAACATTTATTTGGTTTTTGCATATTTACTTATTTAATTATGTCCTTGCATTTACTTTTTATTTTTTTTAACATTTTTATTCCTATTTTAATTTATATCTCCTGTAGAGCACACTGAATACAATACATTTATTGTAATTTATATTTTGGGATGTACATCAACATTTCTTTGGCTTATCATCAGTCTGCAAGACAACAATACATGTAAAAACACTTCTGATAAATGTTCTCCAGCTTCAAACTAATTTCTGTGAACCATTTGTGAAATAATTCATAGTAATAATGCCACAGCATATTTTATTTTGTCTACAAATGTTTTTCCTAACCTTTTTGCACTTGTTTTGACAAACTTTTGCAACACACAACAAAAAAATAAATGAGTATTGATTAGAGTAATTATTTAGATTTGATATCGCATACAAATTGCTAGTATTTGTACCCTTTTCAAACATAGTGCCTCTTTATATTTAGAAAAAATTACCTAAATGTTTTCTGTGTGTGTATGTACAACTATACAATTATAGGTACAAATGTGGTATTTGACACAATTTGACAGGACAGGTTTCATGGCCATAAATGTGGTATTTTTCTAAATTGCCCAGAGTGTCTTCTGTATAATCTGGACAAAGCCCGTACGTCATCAAAAGTGCACAGAAGTGAGTTTCTGGTCCTAGAAGATTATTGTCTTCAGAGAGCGACTGCTCAACTCGCTGCCTTTGCAGTACAGAAACAGAATACTGCCATCTATTGGCCACACTCATAAATGCAGAGATCTTTTGGCACATATTGTGTTGCTCTCCATAGGAAATTTCTACTAATTTCCCTGTCCTATCTGAGCACATTGAAATCATTCAAATGTATATTGTGATTTCGATTTTTCCGCCCATCTCATCAAACTTTTTCCATTGGCACAGAAGTGAGGGAGTAACAACATGTGAATTCTATCAGTCAAACACACTGCTGTTTTCCCTCTTAGTGTACAGTGAGACTTGAGACTTTACAGCACACTGGGGGGTCTCACTGTCACCACACACACACACACACACACACACACACACACACACACACACACACACACACACACACACACACACACACACACACACACCATGAATTTGTTTGGCGAGAGCTAATTCCCCTCAATCTCAGGCCTGAGGTCGGTGGGCTCGGGGGGACGGCCATACTGACAGATATCCAGATCCCACTTTTCCCACTCTCTCTTTCCCACTCTTCTTTTTCCCAGGCCGGTACTCAAACCGAAGGCTCACTTACACAGCCACTTATCCCTTGAAAAACGGCTACAGCCACATCCACACACCATTGCATGTGGAGTGTTTGGAAATGTGCTTTAAGAAAATTGGGATTGAGTTACGTAATTTAAAGGTGAAACCATAAAACCAAGATTTATTATTATTATTTTTTCGATTGAATGAGCCGGACCGGTGCCTGTGCACGTTTGGTTTGAGGGTTTACGCACGCACCCTTTTCAAGGATGAGCACTTTTTTGACTTGAGGGACACTCTGGTGTCTGAATGTACTTTTACTTAACCTTTTAGTACACGACAGCTGTTTGAACCTCTTTGATACTCTCACACACATGCACAAAGACCCTCCAGCCCCACCCAGACTTCAGTTATTTCAACAATGACTTTGCCGCTCGGCTGTGTAGACCGTGCCAAGTGAGGATTAGTATTTTAGATGACTTCTGATGTTGTGCTGAATAGACTCTGGCTCTTGTTTCCGTGGAGATGGGCTGTTTGGATGGGGGTCCCGTGTTTGTTGTGGGACTGCCTCTCTTCATTGCTGTTTGGTTCAGTCACATTCGCTTACAGATTTTCGCTTGAAATTGAGTTGCTCAGGGATTGGGATATATCTGCAAGCATAATCTAATGCATTTGATTAAAAAATCTAAATGTTAACATTTCAATTGAAATGAAAGAAGTTGTTGTTGTTGTATATCATAGTGTTGAAATTAAGCAGTAAGGTACAGTGTGAGATTGTTAATATAAATATTAAGTATAAAATATTAATAAAGAATAAATAAATAAAAAATAATGCTTACCACTGCAGAATTAGTTTGACCAGAAATACATTATAAATAAATTACGTTCTTGTACAGGATTCTTTCAGTATAAAGCAAAAGTCATTCTGTTCTTATTCTAGACATTATTCTCATTGATTTGGTGCTAATGAATCAATATAATTTTCAGTAATGGAACTAAAATAATTTGTCACATTTTTGTACATGATTCCATTATTTTGAAGTTATATTTAGAAATTACAAGTAATTACAAGTTTTTATTATTATTATCTGATTACATAATCAACATTACATTTAATCAGTTACTACCCAGTACTATACTGTGTGTGTATACATGTATACATATATACTGTATACACATACATGTACGGCTAGCTAACAAATAAGCAGTAAAAATGCTTTTTTTGATGGGCGGAAAAATATTTATGTAGATTTAAGTCTGATGTTTGAGAAAATAAAAGGGGTCACTAACTTTATCAATTCTTTCACTTTTTTTTTTTTCTTAATGCTGAACTGAAGTGTAAAATGTCCCATGGTGTAACAGAAATAATGAAGAAAAACAGTTCTTAATGATATACAAATTGCGTGAGTGATTTTATCTTCATTGTTGGACGCTTATTATAATGTAGTGCTATTTATTTATATGACTTTTTTTTTTTTTTTTCTGTTGGACTTGTTGGACATTTTCATTAAATAGGGGTGTCATATCAAAGGGCAACAAAACTTAACAATTTTATAGTCGTTCCAAAAAGCGTAAATATGTAAAAACTTAACAGGTGCACTTCATGGGCTTTACAGGGGGCTTCAGTCACATGATCTGGCATGGGGTCCTTCAACTAATTAAAGTTTTCTGTGGAATTGCAGATTTAAAATTAGCATATAGTGTCAGACCAGAGGACTTGCTTTTCAATGACACAATGTATCAATTCTTCTGTTTTTAGAAATATTTTATGATTTCCATTAGCCACTTGTAAAGTTAGGCCAGAGGTATTTATTATTGATTTTGCGAATATCTTTTTTTAATTTTTAAGAGTTGTAATTTATTGAATTATGCTTAAGACAGTCACACATCATGGGACAGTTTTGAGATGTTTTTATAACATTGAAGACAGCCATTGCTGCATTTTAAATGAAGACAATACTAATTATAGGAATTTTTGTCATGTGTGACAGTGAAAATGCAACATCACATCAACAACCCATATATGATCGGCCCATTTTTTTCTCTCCTTTCCTTAATTAAATAGTTTCTGTGTTAATTAATTTGATCCAGTGCTGTAGAAACAATAAAATCAGGTTAGCATCAGCAGCAGGTGGCCGGTCTCCACCTTTTCTCTGACTCTCACATGGTGTTAAATCATGAAGTCATTGCAATAAATATTCAATAACCGTGACAACATTTAGCAAAAGCATGATGAAGTCATTCACAGCATTTTACTGCCTTCAAGCGGTATGGTCACTCATTGGCCAGCTATTAAAGAGGTGATCAAAAATCCTTCTTTTTACCTTAATAATTATGTGACCACTCACTAAGGGTTCAGAGAAATGGCTGTCCCATCTCTCTCTCTCTCTTTCTCTTTCCATGTTATTTGCCTGCTAATAAGTGGAATGCACTCTTGTGTCAAGGCTTTACCTGCAGTCACAGCCCCGGCCTCCTCCTCCCCAGGCAGTCTGCTCTTATTAGTTAATGAAATGCTCTTTAAAGGCGATGGGAAAGAAAAAAGCAGCCCGGCTCCAGCCTGCTATCTGGCCCTGCTTGGGTTTCAAAACACCGTTGCCTAGACAGCTAATTTACCAGGCCTGTCCACAAAAGCACACACATCTGGTGATTAGATGTCAGATGTGCTCTTCACATGGAGCATGGTCAGTTGATAGCTGAACCGGTGACCAGGTTAATTGTGTAAGATTAATCACGTAACCACGGTCATGTCATTATGACCCGCGTACAGCTTATCTGCCTGAGAATCGCGAGCAATAATGGGAGAGTGAGGGGGAATATATTAGGGTATTTTTAGTTTGTTTTAAGTTTCGCCTGTCTCTGTACTTCACAGATGCCAATCATGAAGGGGCAGCGGAGTGCATCGAGAACATGGCTGATGCTGTGACACATGCAAGATTCGTGGGCACCGACCCTGCAAGTGATGAGGTGGTGCTGATGAAAATCCTCCAGGTAACACGCATGGTCACACAGACTACTTTCATCAAGACATGTTTTGAGATATAATTAATACAAAAATATATATATTTTTACGAGTAAATATTTAAGTTGGCCCACATGTAGCTTGTAGAATAGGTTTTTCAGCAAGAATCAGAGTGCAAGAGTAAAAACTGAAGTGATCAAACCAAGCAAACGATTCAAGTCAAGAGGGAACACAAAGAAGCCGGCTGTAATTTCATTGCAAAATATGTAAATTATTAGATTATCAGACTTATTTACTTGAGCTAATCCCTCTGTGGTGAGTGATAAATACTGTGAAAATGGTGCTAAACGCTGAATTGTTTTTACAGTTTGTATGTGCGCATCACAAGTTACGATTTCCTTTTTGGAATAACAATACAGAGTAGTGCCCCCAGTGGGTGCAGAAAGACACTCTCATTTCAGTCTGCTGTTGTCCGTTTGGTGTGTTCATGTGCAGCTTTTTGGTCCAGGCAGGACTACACATGGCCAATCCATGGTGACAACACTGTTGGTGGAGACATTTTTTCTGGAGTGACCAATCATGCTGATGGATAAGTCTGGGTTTGGTGGTTGCCAGAAGAACGGTCCTTGCCTGATTAAATTGTGCCACTTAGGCCTCTTAGTTCAAGTGGAATGAACTTTTAATGCTTCAGCATACTAAGACATTTTGGACAATCTCATGCTGCCAACCCTCCCAACATGTCTGAACACAAGTGCACAAAGAAAGGTCCATATATAGACATGTATGTGGAAGTTCGCTGTGGAGAAACTTTACTGGTCCTGACCTCAACTTTGCCAAACACCTGTGGCATGAATTAGAGCAAAGACTGCAAGTCAGGTCTTCTTGTTCAACATCAGTGCCTGACCTCACAATGTGCTTCTAGAATAATGGTCAGAATTCCTATAAATAAAATGTTAAATCTTGTGGAAATCCATCCCTGAACAGTTAAAGCTGTTATTGCTGCAAAGGGTGGGCCAAGTCCATATTAAACCCTACAGATTAGGATCAGGATGTCACGTAAAGTTCATGTGATGTTCATGTAAAGGCAGATGTCCCAAAACGTTTGGCAACATTGTG
>CAIGQW010054451.1:3755312-3803968 GCA_903798125.1 Danio choprae
GGCATATCTTTTGGCATGGACATTTTAACATGTATACCACATTACAGGTAGAGCAGGTGATGCAGGTTTTTAATCTGTTACTGGAGTTATAAATTCTTTACACTTTACTAAATTCTGACATGCGGTACAATTTCTGCACGCAAAACAACCTTGTGTAAAAGTGTATTTCTTATTTCGAACTATATCTGAATTAATCGTCATAGCTGCTAAAGTTTGGGATCTTAAAATTTCTAGATTCCATATTTGATGATTGTTTTTTTATTATTATTTTTATTATAGTTTTTGCAGACAGAAAAACAAGGAACAGACAGACAAACCCATCATGAAACATCATGTGCAAAATGTAAAGTAAAGCATGAAACAAGGGAAAATGGTGACATACAAGACATATATGACCTACAAAAAGAGACGGCAATGGATGTAAAGAGAGAGAGAAAAAAAACTTACAAATCTTCAGAAATTAAACAACACTATTAGTCTTTATGGTGTTTTAGAAAAAAAAAAAGGACTGGATTCCACATTTGATCAAATTTCGCAGAGTTCCCAGAAGAGGTATATCTAATTCTTTCAAAATGTAAAGTGGAGGTGAGTCCAAGAAGCCAGTCAGAAATACGAGGCCTAACATTTTTCTTCCAGAAACCAAGGATAACTTTTTTTTAGCTATGATCGTGCCATAATGATTGTTTTTTAATAAATATTACTGAGCAACAGTTGTTTATTAATTTGTGACAAGGATACTCATCAGTCGTAAAGCATTACTTTGCTACAGAAATCCACAGGTAATATCACGCAAACATTTTTATTAACCTAAAAAGAAAACATCCGTTCTATATTTTTTACTGAACATGATTTAAATAGTATTAAAAAAAACTAAAGATTCTCAGATTGTGATGCTATAACATACATTCTGGTTTCTCGCCTTTTTTGTTTTTCAATTGTTTTTCAGAAGCTAAATTTAAATCAAATACCACTTAACTGACCATACTACTGTAGAATAGGGTATATGCAGAAGTATGCAGAAGGACTTTTAATTTTCAGTAACCTGGGTCAAGCGCTTCTGGTGAACTGTGTGCAGTTACAAAATCGACAAGTTTAAGGTCTGTTTTCTTTAAAAATCAACGCTCTCCACTGCCTGATTAATATAAGATATAAAGTGGGTCTCGGATTGTACAAGAAGCACTGCATTAAATTAAATTTTCCCGCGCCATGTCTTTAAAATATGAACATTTATTTTACTCCAGTATTTTCAGTATTTTACGCTTGAACGACTAAATGAATGCTGAAGTCTATTTAACTGATTGTATTTTAATCGCATTACAACATCGATGCTTATAAAATTGAAAAAAAGTCACATTAACCGTTCACCGGAAGTGTATCGGTATGGGAAGGAACACTAGCTGTGCATATACCCTATTGGATGTCTGCTTTAGAAATATTGTGAAATGTGTGAAGAGAGGGTGCCCTTATATGGTCGTCAATGGAAACTGAATGTCATCAAGTGGCAATGTTAGCTACTGCGCCCAAATGAAATCTTACTGAAAGCTCTTTTTTTTTTTGTGTCAACTTCAAATTCGTAATATAATTTGTTCAGATATTTAGCTTTGATTTTTGTCAATTTTAAGCTAAAACAGGTTTTGTACATAATTTATATAATATAATAAAATATACATTTATTGTTTCATTTATTGTTTATTTTCATAAAATGAAAGGCATATAACATTTGTTTTACTTAACTTTTTTTTTTTTTTACTAAAAGCTGACAAGTAAAATTAGACCAAGCTTAAATCTGTGCACCGAAGCATTGAAGATTGGCTTCAGTTTAAGTTGAACATGTCATTATGTTCAAAAAAGTGGGCGACAGATAAGGGGTTATTAAATTTGATCTGTTTTAATAGCATAATTATTTCTGTGATGGTGAATCTGAAATTTCAGCAGTTATTACTCTAGCCTTGATACTAAATGAACTAAAATATATATTTATCTATCCTCTTTCTGTCTCTCTATCAGTCAATCGTATCTAGTCTAAAAAGTTACAGATGATATTGCATTAAATTTATGCAGCAAAATCCTACAGGCTTTCTCTCACAGTCTGTGCGTAAAATTCAAAAAAGGTTAGCATTCCACCTGGGTCTACTTTAGAAGCTTAAATTATTCATAATATCATTTGTCTTTGGCAGAATATTAAGAATATTACATCCCAAGGTGATATTCGAATAACGTTAAAGAATTAGGAGCATTATATGCAGATATAGTTCGCTGACATCATTAGTTCCATCTATATTGTGACAGTAAAGATGAACGCTATAATAATGCCTGCTCTTAAATTTTAATTCACATCTAACTGGCAGTTCTATGATGGTGGTGTAATTGTGAACGAAAGCCCTTAGTCTTCTGCGCGGGTCATAGTGTACTGCTGCTCTAATGCAATAACATGATTATGGGGTGGCATTTATCAGAGGTGCGGATCCACTCGCATTAGACTTCCAGTCACATCCCGCACAGACGAGAGGATGAGACCGCGGAGCATATCTCACTCTACCCATCTGCATATAGATTAGATACACGCACACGCACGCACGCACGCACGCACGCATGCACGCACGCACGCACGCACACACACACACACACGTGCATGCAACAGAGACATAATGACCAAATTCGGTCTTTTATGAAAAGGTGAATCAACAATCAGACAATATTTAAAGGATTTGGATAATTTTACACTGTTTTGACCTGGTTTTTAAACCATGTAAACATCCCCTATTTGTTTTTGTAATTCCATGCACTGTAAATGTCCTTCATATGTGAAGTGTTTATTAATCATTTTTAATTATAGCCAATGACACCTTGTAATCTCGGGCTCTCTCGACCACCCACACACACACACACACACACACACACACACACACACACACACACACAGAGAGAGAGACCCAACAGAGACATAATGACAAAATTCGGCCTTTTATTAAAAGCTAAATTAAAAAGCGTCAGACAATATTTTTATTTAAAATAAACCATTTGAACAAATTTACACTGTTTTGACCTTGTTTTCAAACCATGTAAACATCCCTTATTTGTTTTTGTAATTCCATGCACTGTAAATGTCCTTCAGATATGAGTGTTCATTAATATTTTTTAATTATAGCCAACAACACCTTTTAATCTTACATGCACGCATGCACACACATACAAACACACAACCTGAGTTTGCCGCTCCCATTGTGCACGTTCTTATTGCCCAGATCCTCTTGTCCACGTCGCCTTCACAATGAGGGTGTGAAAGGCCTTAATAATGAGTGTGTGTATTTCTGTGTGCCTAAGGGTAATAAGCGGTGAATGTAGTGTGTGTGTGTGTGTGTGTGTGTGTGTGTGTGTGTGTGTGTGTGTGTGTGTGTGTGTGTGTGTGTGTGTGTGTGTGTGTGTGTGTGGTCGAGAGAGCCCGAGTAATGAACAGCGGATCTTATTGAGTGCTCAGAAGGAGGCTTAAGCAGCCCGCTGAAAGCATTAGGGATGTTAATCTGTTGGACTCACAGATCATCCCATAATCAAGCCGGCAAGACAACACTCCATTAACGCGGAGCAGAGTTAACATCAGGAGCCGTCTCTCCCAGCCTGAGCGCTGACATCTCACTCCGAGGAAAAGCTGCAGTGTCCACACAAACACGATCACACATGCACACAATGCCTTCTGCCTGAGAACATCACCCATCTAATTCAGCTAATGAATCAGAACAGGAGGTCAGAAGTCGTGACCTCAGAAACAAAGATGCAGAGTCTTCGGACATATTGCGCGTTTGCCTCAGAGAGCTTTCTCAAAGCGCTCATCATTTTAAGTGTGTTAATTAAACTGCGCTTTTGGGAAAATAGATTTACTGGCTGTTTTTTGTTGGTGGTCATTTACAGTTGGGTTTTTCCACTTTGTTAGATACCTGGTAACATGACCAGTTTTGTTAAAAAAATCCACGAAATGTGTCTGCACTGTAAACTGTTTACAATGGTTTTCTGTTTGTTTACGGTTGGGAATTGCATTATGGGAGCTTGATCTCTGCTCTGTCGACTTTTGATGTTGAAAATTTAACTCTACAGTTTACCAAAGTGACGTTTATTGACATTTTAGTAGTTTGAAATCATAGAATAAAGAAATAAGTCTTTAAAATAACAGAAAATGTACTGGCAGTTTATTACAAGGTTTTTGTACCGTAATATGCAACACCAACCCAGACAATATATCACTTTCAACTATTACAATGGCAGTAAAAGACACTTATTCAACCTTTCCAGGTTATAAGTTGTTGGAAATAAGATCAATAATGCAATAATGCAATTCAAAAGCATAAATAAACTGGGAAAAATAAAAACATAAATCACAAATTACAGAAAACTGCAAATTTTTACAGTGTATATTGTTTATATTGATCTTATTTTTTCACGTTAGAGTGAGCGCAGACTTTGGAACCTTATTGGCTTGAGACTTCCTGTCTCATTCACTTCAGCATTCCAAACTGCTCATTATGATGCTTGATGCAAACTGGTATTTTCTTATAGTATTTTTTTTATTCTTTTATTCTTTTATTGTTTGTAGAGCAGGTAGTTTGACAGCTTTTTGCTGTTTGTTATTTTTAATCATTTCTACAATCACAGAACAGTGCAAATAGTTATCCACAGTATATAGTTTTGGATACTGAACTGTTAAAAGCGAATACAAGCAATCAAACATGTGATGCTGCATTTCTACATATTATAATGTTCTTTTTGATTAAGTATTTACTTATTGGTATTGTAATTTTTTGCAAACATTTACGAGTTTCTTTCTTCCGTCGAACACTAAAGATAGTATTTTAAAGAAAGCTCAACACCTGTAACCATTGACTTCCATAGTGGGAAAAACAGATACTATGGAAGTTGATGTTTACAGGTTTCCTGCAATATTCAAACTGTATTCTTTTGTGTTCAACAGACGAAAGTCCAAATAGGTTTGGAACCACTTGAGGGTGAATTAAATGACATTTTTGGGAGAACTATCCCTTTAAATTGATCACGATAACAGTTTGCAAAAATACATGTTGTTCCAAAAAAATCGGAAAAATAAACATTATTAAAAAATATGTAAATAATTGTATTAAAACTGGCAAATTAATAAACTCCCAACTTTAGTTTTGAATCAGATTTACAGTAGAATTAGCTTATTTAAGGGCCGTTCACATATTGTGTCCACATATTGTGTTCACACATTTTCGTATTCATTATTTCCAATTGCGTGTGCATATTGGGAGCAACGCGCAAGTGGCCTGATGGGCTTGCGTATTCCAGGCGCACCTACAGTAGTTGAAAACATTTGAACTTTTCAGAATGGTGCAAGCGCACCGTGAGTCACGTGACAAGAACTGACCAATCAGCTTCATACTTTGTATGGAATATACACATTTTGATTGACTAATTACCACAGACAAACACAGAACACCCAAACACTGCAGTGCTTTTTAATTCTCTCCATAAATAAAAGTTTTATCACAGCTTCAGCAATGTTTTGACATCCTCTGAGAAAATGGTCGATAGTCGCCTAGCAACGGCAGATGACATAGGAGCGTGAGCACAAATCGCGTTAAAAATGGTGAAGGAAGTGAAACACGTCAAGCTTTTCCCGTGCTTTTCAGACAAGATATGTGAACAGCCCCTTACAGGGTCAGTGTTTCAAAGACTATAGCATACCGCACACCGGACGTGTTCCACATCCTAATGTTTGTTTTCTATATTTGCATCTCAAACAGACACCGAATGGCAGCGCTGGTGTGGGTACCCTCATAGAATTTTTTTATTTATTTTTTACAATTCTAAAAAACATGGTGCAGCACTTCCTTAAGTGTTTCTAGATGGGGGAAAAACACACACACAGAAAATTATTAGAAATAATTGCAATGTGAGTTTGTAGAAAAACATTCATCATGCATTCATTCATTTTCTTTTCGGCTTAGTCCCTATTAATCTGGGGTCGCCACAGTGGAATGAGCCGCCAACTTATCCAGCATATGTTTTTTACGCAGCGGATGCCCTTCCATCTGCAACCCATCACTGGGAAACATCCATACACACTCATTTACACACATACTCTACGGACAATTTAGCTTACCCAATTCACCTGTACCGCATGTCTTTGGACTTGTGGGGGAAACCGGAGCACCCGGAGGAAACCCACGCAAACACGGGGAGAACATGCAAACTCCACACAGAAATGCCAACTGACCCAGCTGAGGCTCGAACCAGCGACCTTCTTGCTGTGATGCGATCGTGCTACCCACTGCGCATTACTTTTTATATTGGGGAAATAATCTAGAACTATTTAGAGAATTATAACAAAGTAATAAATGTTTTTTGGTTAGCCAAACATAAAATAAATATTTTAAAAATGTATTTGTGTGTATATATATATGATAAAATAAATTAGAAGTAAATAAAACTTAGACTTGTTATAGCATTTATATACAGCTACTCTCTGATGATTTGAAGCTTCTTTTATTCTAGCTTTGGATAAAAACATCTGCTAAATGAATAAATTAAATTAATGAAATGTATAGTCTCCTTCCAAACCAATGCCATTGGTTCAGTATTGTTCGTCATTTGGGCCACTAAACCGGTTTATGGGTGGGTTTTTGTGCCACTAGTTAAAATGAACCTGTAAAAAAACAAACAAAC
The DNA here is from genome assembly GCA_903798125.1 of Danio choprae. Taxonomy (NCBI): domain Eukaryota; kingdom Metazoa; phylum Chordata; class Actinopteri; order Cypriniformes; family Danionidae; genus Danio; species Danio choprae. Next base: position 3,762,006 of record CAIGQW010054451.1, read on the forward strand.
AAACAAAAACAACTATAATACTTGTTGCCATAAATGCATTCACATATCTAGCAAACGGTAACACATATATGTATGTCTCTACAGATTACCACAGTTCAAAGAGGAGGCCAAGAGTTATGTGGGCACTAACATGAAGAAGGTAAATATAAACTCCTCTTCGCTACCCATTCTCCCCCTAGTCCCTCTACACTCGTTTCCCATCTGCTTTCATTTCTTATTTACTTTGAGCTTTGTTACGTAGAGGTCTTCATACCCATAAGTGAGGTCAGTTGCTGTTACATAATTATTATATACCTGTGTGTATGTGTGTGTGTGTGTGTATGCGCCATCCATCAGGTCAGAACATAGAAAGTAGTATCTATATAGTGAGAGTTAACTGTGTTTTACAGCTACAGTCGATTCTTTATTTGAAAGACTTTCTTTTCATTGCAGTTATTCAGGGATCAAAATCTCCTTTCTTTTCATACCTGTCTGTTGTCGTTGAGTTCATCCTTTACCCATTTGCCTGTTCCAACTCGCAGATCCCAGGCTGTATTCTGGACGCACAGGATTTTATTTATGCAGATCAGCCTAGAAACACCAATCAGACGGGCTTAGAGAGGGTATAGCACATTTCCATGCATTAAAACAGCAGTTTTTCTTTTTATTGGGTTGCAGCTAGTGCATTGAAATACGCTGGTGCGCATGGCTTTATGTTTGAATGCATGGTGGGGAGATTCGCTAAGGAATTAAAGCAGCCATTTGTCGTAGCAAGAGAATATGATCTTTTTAAAGTGATTTCTTTTAAAGGGATGTTCATGGTCAAATATAAATATTAAGCTATTTTGACAACATCTGTAAGACGTGATTTTTGTTTTGTTTTATCAGTTAAATTGCATATACACATCAAATTTAATAATGGTTTACGTGATGTGAATGATAATAAAAACAGTAGCATTGTGATATGTCATTAAAATTGTATTATTTATTTATTTTTGTTATGTTATTGAAATATAAAAGAATCTTTATATATGTATGTATATATATATATATATATATATATATGTATGTATGTATATATATATATATATATGTATGTATGTGTGTATATATATATATATATATGTGTATTTTATTTATTTATTTATTTATTTATTTATTGTGTTTTTTTACTAATTTATTAGTCCTGGGCAATTAATCGCATCCATATATGTGTGTATTCTATATGTTTATGATGTATATGTAATATACGCACATACATAGAAACAAAGCTACATAGATTAGTTACATAGATATTTAAATTTATTATATATAATTTGTGTTATAAACATAAATATTAATAAACATTTTCCCAAATGTATGCCTGCGCGTGTGTGTGTGTATATATATCTATATCTATCTATCTATCTATATATATATATTTTTTATTTTTTTATTTTTTTATTTTATTTATTTATTTATTTATTTTTATTTATTTTTTTTTTTATTTTTTATAATAATATGCACAGCACAGTGATATACACTATAATATACACAGTGAATTGTCAAAACAAACTTTTATTTTGGATGCGTTTAATCATGATATGTAGTATATATAGTCAAGCCTGAAATTACTCATACCCCTAGCATTTTCTGACTAAGAAAACTGAGAAATATTTTTTTTATTTTACTATATATATATTTTACTGTACATGCAGTAAGGGGACTAGTCTAAATGGTTTGTGGTAATCATTATTGTGCCACAGATGTTGTTGTAAGAGCTCAACTAAAACCAAAACATCCCTTTCAAAAAAAGGAAGTGCACAAGTGGCTCTTACTATATAATGAATTAAACCTGTAAAAAAAAAAGTCTCTCATGTATTGTGAATATGGAAATATTAGGGTTTGTGAACAATACCTCATTTGAGTATAAAGTAAAATTAGAGCAAAGCACCAGTGTAACGAAGGGTTACATAAAAAGGGTTTTTGGTGAACAGTCATGTAAACAAAGTAACATAGTTTAGGTCCGGCTTTCTATTTCATGCAAAGGGAGTTTAGTTGAGGTGAAGCCACATCAGGACGTTTATTTTCATATTTTAATTTCATTTGAATGTCACTTTCTATATTTGAATGTATGTTCATTTGAGTGTTTATTTTTTTCTTTAAAGCCTAGAAAACCTATTTGACTGCCATTTTTGCATGCTTTGTGTATTCCTGGTCTGTTCATGGCTTCCATTATCTTTTTCCTTGGTTAGTCTCCCCGGTTTATACATGTTTGTTTGTAACGTATGCTGAGGTGCTACTCCCCCACTTTCCTCTCAGAGATGCATTGGGATACTGTCATTGAATGGGTGTTTTCTGATAGTGTGTGCGTGTGTGTGCGTGTGTGCGTGTGTGCGTGTGTGCGTGTGTGTGCGTGTGTGCGCGTGTGTGCGCGTGTGTGCGCGTGTGTGCGCGTGTGTGCGCGTGTGTGCGCACGTGTGTGCGCGTGTGTGCGCACGTGTGTGCGCGCGTGTGTGTGCGTGTGTGCATGGATGTGTGCATGGATGTCATCCTGGTATGCGTGTGGTTTTCGTCCATGCATGTAGTTATATATGTGTTCCATGTCATGCGTCTCCCTTTGAGCTTGAGGCATGTCCATCACTAATCACGGGGCCTGCCCCTTCTCTCCTGAGGCTTACAATATCTTATGGAAAAACAAACGAGTGCAGGTAAGATAGAGAAGAGTTTGTTGCAGATCAAACTCACCTTAACTTTCTACTACCCCGTGTACTTGAAGGGTTAGTTCACCCAAAAAATGAAAAATTGCCGTTAATTACTAGCCGTAATGTCTTTCCAATCCCCTGAGATCTTCCTCGTCCGTCTTCAGAAAACAAATCAAAGATGAAATCAAAGAGCTACCTCATCCTCTATAGACAGCAATGGACCCAAGACATTTAAAGTCTAGAAAAGGCATTTTCAAAACATTCCTTGTTATTTCAGTGGTTTAACTGTAATCCTATGAAGCTCCAAGAACACTTTTGTGTTGAAAAAACAAAACTGTAAAAAAAACTTAATATCTTCTCTTGTTCATCAGGGTGTGCGTTACTACAGGCTATAGAATGCATATGTGTTGTGCTGCTGCATTTCAATACGTCACACTGTCTGTAGTAAACGTTCTCCCACGATGACCTGATGAGGAAGAGAAACCATTGTTATTAAAGTTTATTTTGCACAAAAAAGTGTTCTTACAGTAGTTGTATTAAAGTGGACATATTATGCCGCTTTTTACAATGTTTACAATGTAAAATAAATCTCTGATCTTTCTAGAGTGTGTATGTAGAGTTTCAGCTCAAAATAATCCGCAAATAGTAATTTATAACTCTTTGAATCTGGCTTGAAATTGTGCCGTTGTGGTGACTGTCACTTTAAATTCAAATGAGATTGTGCTCCCAGCTGTCTTTTGTGAAAGGGGGGCGGAGCTACAAATGCATATGCATCAGCATAGTGGCATATTTAAAACAGGACAGTTTTTATTTCTGTAAAAAATCTGAAAATATCAAAAGAAGTGGCTCAAAAGAAAGTTGTCTACATGTATAATGCCTCTTAGCAGCTGACATTATCTTCAGCAGGTACAATGAAAACAATGACGAGGGAGAGATCGTCATAAATAGGCTGGGTTTTCCCACTCCGATGACATGCACAAAGAGCGAATGTCAATCAGAATGTTTCTACTGATCAAGTGTGATTATAAAGAAATATAATTTATCAATTTCTACCATTAGACGCTGGCTATATTCACCCGCTGTTGCCACACAACTGTGCTTAAACTACTTATAAAATTAATTTTTGCTTAATAGGCCCCCATTAAAGTTGAACCACCAAAGTCACATGACATTTTTTTGGTTCCTTTTCTAAACTTTAAAGTCTCAGGACTGTTGCTGTCTATGGAGGATGAGAAAGCTCTCAGATTCCATCTAGAATATCTTAATTTGTGTTCTGAAGATGAACAAAGGTCTCAGGGGATTGGAAAGACGTGAGGGTGAGTAATTAATAACAGAGTTTTCATTTTTGGGGTAAACTAATACTTGAACCAATGACAGTATTTTGACAATGTTACTGATCCAGGTTTAAGCAATGTGACTCTTGTTTTATGGTCTCACTGTTTTTTTTTTTTTTTGAAAGGTAGTAGAAGAAGCTGAGATAAACATTGGTTGATTGCAGGAACTTGCTTATTTTAGGGTATTTTAATGTACATAGTTCTATCACCTATGCACTGCGGTCCACAATAGACATCTAAAAAGGTGCATTTGAAAAATACTGTGTTTCCTGCACTGCTATAGTGAGTATCTCATTGTAGTTCCTCCATAGAGGACTTATTTTTTAACAATAACCCCCAAAAATGTAAGGACAGGACCTAATAAATAATAAATTGTATGTGCTTTTGATGTCATCAGGGTGGGGTTTTTTCCTGATAGGTTTTACTAAGTACTCATCAATCAGCCAATTGTAGCAAATTACTATTTAGTGGTCCATCACCACCCTATGTTCTGAAAATACTCAAATATTACTAAACGCAAATAAACTTGTTAAGTTTAGTCTGTACACAACTTCGAATCAATAGTTTTTTAAAAATATATTAATGTATTGCTACTTATTAATGGATAAACTTATAATTCAAAATGATTGTTGTCACATTTATTATTCATGATCATTTTTATTTTAGAAATGGCTTGGTCACGCTTTATACTAAGTGCCAATAATTACTGTGTACTGGCTTTTAATTGAATCGTTTGGTACAGTTCTCTTACTTGTTTACATGTTTTTACATTATACTTTACGGCCACTTAATATAAAGTGGGACCATTTCATCTGAATGATTGCACTTTCGCATGGTAAAAATAATCTGACTTATTTTTACTTCAAATATATGAATACACTCTCTACCATATGAAAACTGGTAAAGCTTTAAGAAGCTTCTTTAATAGCAGTGAAACGTTTCAATTCCTGATATTAGTTTACAAATTCCAAATTATAGTAATGTTTTATTATAAATTTATAAACTTAACAGACGTTGTAGCAAAAAGCACATTTGGCTTCCTGAAGGCACACATTTTGACTGCAATTTTATGGAAATCATTAGTGTTATTGTTGCCCACAGTGAGTGTGCCCATGGTTGCCATAATGGGAACATTTAGTAAAACATTTGATGCATAATATATCTATTTAAGGGTACACTGTAAAAATGCATGTTGTCCCAACACATTGATTGTTATCTCAACAAATTTAAGTAGATTGAACATGAAGTTGTCCCAAAGAAAATTCAAGAATTTTGTTGTTTCAGCTCATTTTAAATAAGTAGTTTGAACAAGCAGCACAGTGTTTTTTTAATTTTTATTGTAGAATGAACTGGCAACCAGCAACAAAAAAACCCTATAAAACTTGACATCTGGCAACTGTACATATGAAAACTCATAAAGGCTTGCTACCTATCAAGATAACAGAACTGCCAAATGAAAAATGTTTTTTCAGCGTGAATAACCAGTGAGTCAGTAATCTTCACAGAATGTGCAGTCCTACAGAACTTTGCTGGACTGTACACTGTTATATTTGCAGTCCTGTACTCAGATGTGCTTCAAATTACATTTTCAATCCCATTCATCTCTTAAGTGGTTGGTTTAGTTCATGCCTTAAAAAAAAAATCTAATGGGGGTAAAATGAATAGGTAGCTGTAAATGAGTACTGTAGAACTGAAGTAGAAACTGACAAGTAGCCTTCATATAGTGTTTTTGTCATTTTGTCTAAAAATAAAATCCTACCATGATGGCCAGTTATCTTTTAGACTTTCTTTTTCATCAGCAATTGTTACCATAAATGTGCTCATTTGTTAGTATACATTCTAAAGTCACATTTTATTTCTAAAAAATCCCCAAAATTCTTCAGACACTCTTTTTTCCTGCTGTTCTGTATCATACATGATTCCTCATAAATGCTAAAATAACTGTTAATGTCATTTTTAATCCACTACAACCAGCATAATACATTTTCTTTCCCTTTCTCATCTAAAAACTCTGACTTTGGTGAATTTATAAACTGATAAACGTGAACAGAATCACATGTATACAGGCCCAAGAGATTTCCTACAAAATGACATGTCTGATTATCTGTGTTTTAAGCACTTGTATGTGTGTTGGCTTTATGATAATTTGAGCTGTCATGAGGTTTTGTTTTTGTCTTGCCCTCCTGTGTTATTGTTTTTTTTTGTTCAGTGAACTGCAGCGTTTGGCTTGATTTAACAAGGCAATGTTTGTTTTGAAGCTAAAGATGAGAGCCGGGGGAATGAGCGAGTCGTCCAAGTGGAAGAAACAGAAGCGTTCTCCCCGTCCCCCTCGTCACATGGTGCGCAGTCCTTCAGGACAGATGGATCCAGCTCAGTCCAGCACTCTCACCAACAATCTCTCAGGTGTGCTGACGTGCTCAATACTACAGTATTTTTACTTTTAACCCTGAAATGCATTTATGTTTTGTCAATCACTATTAAATATTCGGGTCTTTAATAACCTTTACCTCTATTTCGTACAAAGATGAATATCTAAGTCCTGCAGTGGGTAACACTTTAATTTAAGAGGAAGTAGTTACACATATCACATGCACTTACTATAGTAATTACAATGATTTATGCATAATTACATGCATCTAGCACAAAACCTAACTCGCATTCTAAACCTAACCATATATAGTAAGTACATGCAACTAATTAATATTACTCAGTAGTTAAATAAGTAGTTAGACTATAATGACGTCACAAAATAAAGTGTAACCCTAACCCCAAACATATAGTAAGTACATGTAATTAATAATATTGCTCAGTAGTTAAATGAATAGTTACACTAGCTATGTTTCCACCCAAAGATGCAAATTAAATATATGCGTAAAACTGGAATATCGCATAAAAGACGTGCAAATAAAGCAGCTTTTCCATCCAATGAGTCAAAGAGAACAAAATAGTCACTTCTTGATTAACTGGTGACAAATATCAAAAGTAAAACTGGAATTTGCTGTAGTCAGACAAGCTGAGTGAATCTTTTCTTTATTTAATAAATTACTTGGGCCTCAGAAGACAAATGCCAACACGCAATGACGCTCTTGACTATTCTTAAGGTAATTAATTATATAATAACACTATTACTAAAATGGTAGGGCATTTTAGAATGACCAAAACAACATTTTAGGTGTTTTGAAGTGTAGTCAGCCTGCTGGTTTGTCTATTCACACACATTTTATTATCACATGATCTCTTATAATAAATCACACAACTTTTTTTAATGCGCATACTGGAATTTGTTCAGTAAAAGTGTTTCCATCATAGTTTATGCTCATTTTTCTTATCTAATAAAAAAGTTTATCCTGCTCAGTTATGCGCATATGCTTGTTTTATGCGCATTTTCAAAATCAATGCATATCTTGGCTTTTCCATCAACCATTTTTTTTTATGCGCATATCCAAAATGCTCATAACAATAGGTGGATAGAGACATAGCTGCTGTAACTATATAACCTTGAAGTAAAATGTAATCCTGCAGTGTAGCATAAACCTCTCCTGAACTTAAAAAATGACACAAAATAGTATTTTATAGTATAATATTTAGTAATAGTATAATATTTAAATAGTATAATATTTTACAAAATAGTAAAAGGAAACCTGTTTAGTTTCATTTGGAACTCTGAACGGTGAAATCTGAGCAGATGCAATCAATGTCAGCTTCACACTTTCACAGTACATTTAGCGTGTACATATACATACACAGTACATATTTTTTGTTATTATGTTTATAATGAATAGATTGAGGAATACTAAAAACACTGATGCCTAACTTTAAAAAAAAAAAAAAAAAAAAAAAAAGAGTGAGTTGGAGGTTGGTGGATTATGCTTTCAATGTCATGTAATCCTTCATGTATAATAGTTTACTTAAGCACATGCAGAATTAAAATTGATTTTCCTTTGCAATGTTAAAAATTATGCTATAATGTTATAACTATTATGCCTAAATCGCTTTTATAGGGAGTTTAAACATGGTTGTGTTGCAACAGTGTCAATATAGCCAGTCTGTAATGCTAAAAAAATAATTAATTAAATTTTTTATAATCACACTTCATAAAAACACATGTCGTCTATGAGTCATTTAAGCACTGGGTTCCCCACAAACATGCGGTGCTCGTTTAGTTTCCTCAGTTCCATTCATGGATGGCTCTCTGTGCATGGCTTGGACAGCAGGCTACCCTGTGCCCATCTGAGATCCAATGGCGCTGTGGTGTCATTGCCTTTAGGTGGGATTCTGACTTACAGGCGTTCAGTCATAATTCCGCACATGGTAGCTTCATGCCAGTGGCTCCTCAGCCAACAGCATCAACCAAATGTCTGAACCCGTGGTTCCTCTCGTACTGGAATGCGTTTCCCAAACAACGAAATAACTTGTGGCTGAACTACAATAGTACAATGCATCGTTTGGAAAAGGAACGATGTTTCCCCAAAACCGTAGTTGCTCTGTCACAGATCTATTGTTTAAACCACGCTAGTTATAATGTAAAATGTCCATAATGATGCTCTTAATGGGGTAGGGCTTTTTTTATTTTTATTGTTTTATTTTTAATTTTTTACAAATTATACAGTTTAAAAAAAATGTTAAATCCAATATTTGTTTTGGTAAAAACTAGCATTCATTTTCCATATTAGCCTAATATAAACGGCACATATACTGCCTATATTTCAATTACAAACATTATGGAGAATATTGCATATTCTATTCTGAAGCATAAAACCAATTACAATAGCAAACACTGTAGGCTAATATCTCATATTGCCTATAAATCAATATGGTCAAATAATGATGTTAATGCTACTTTTAGCCTATTTATTTGTTGCCATTGTTACATTTAGATTCAAATCCTATATTTTTGGTTTTCACAAGCTTTGGAGATGTAGCAGATTTTCGCATGTAAATCATAGGTCATGTATAGCTTTTGTCATAAGCCACCGCTGTGTTTAAAATGGCATAAATTATTTTGAAGTGCACTACGAAGGTAGCACAATAGTCCATCTGAAGATCATTAAAACTGAACTGTAAAAAATTACTTTGGAAGCAAATTACACGTTAGTGAAATAACAGAAACCTTCTTTTTTTATCATTTCAAAATGGATGTTGGCAGGTTCGAAAGGAATCGAGCATAGGGGAGATAGCTTGGAATAGAACACAACCAGGAACTATGCTTTTAACTACAGCTTTAGATGTGTAGTTGCAACTGCATAAGTTTGAAACGCAGTTTGCAAACGTTCGTTATAACAACAGATTTGGGAATCACCAAATTATTGAACTATAATTGTAAAGACTGAACTTGCGACCTAAGTTGGCTAACGACGTTTTTTGTAAAAGTATGACTGAGCAGGATTACAAGCACAACAATGATCAACATTTGTAGGGTAAAACTAACCTGTCTCACGACATTCTGCAGAAACACTTTGATTGACATTCTCCCTATGTGCATGTCAGTGGAGGGGGAAATCCCGCCCATTATTGACGATCTATTCCTCATCATAGACAGCCCTGAGGGAGAAGCAGTCGTCCATCATTAGAGTTTTCACCTAAGATGATGTAGTCTCTATAGACTAACTTCTAAGCCACTGCTTTTTACATTTTCAGGGTTTTTTTTTCTCCACAGAGATAACGTGACTATTACACTGTTTTAAATCTGCTGCTATGCTGACGCATAGGCATTTGTAGCTCTCTTAAAATCTTAATTAAAAGCAAAAGTCACCAGAACGGCACAATTTGGATCAATGCCTAAGAGGGCAGTTTCAAAAAGTTACAAAAATTATTTGTGGGGTATTTTGAGCTGAAAGTACACACACGCACGCTTGACATCAGAGACTTATTTTACATCTTGTAAAAAAGGCCATAATAGGTCCCATTGAATATTTTGGTGGAAGCATTTTTTTATTTTATGAATGTTTAATTAATAGAAAGTTTAATGAACAGCAATTTATTTAAAAATGGAAATCATTTGAAACATTGTGAATGTTCTGTCACTTTTTAATGCATCAGACATTTTCATACGCTTTTTGATCTGACTTTTTTTGATTTTGAATCTAGTCTAATGAAGTAATTAAGTCAGCAAATATTATTAACAAAATGATTGCGTTGTTCCTAAAACTGATTTTGACTGATTGAAGTCATCCAGTATATAAGCCAGATTTGATGTTGAAATTGACTTGCACGGTCACCCTGTCCTCATGCTAGTGTGTCTATTTCAGGTGGAGTTCCCTTCATAGAGCAGCACAGTGGAGGTTCTTCTACATTTCCTGGTTCCGACAGTGCAGCTTCCTCCATCTCCAGCCCCACCACTGACAGTGGCTTAGACACCGGCTCCAAAACCACCTCAAAGGAGGATCTCACAGACCTGGAGCAGAACAGCTCAGCGGCCACCACTCCCATCACACCCTCCGCAGAGCCTGGCAGACTGGAATCACAGGTAACCCTCAGGCCATTACTAAGGCCCTGTCCACACAAACACTGTTGTTATTTTTTTTCTAAGTTGTTTGGCTGTTTGTCCACATTAAAACAGTATCAGGTGACTGAAATAAATTTTCTAAAAACTCTGGTCAGGGTGAAGTTTTTTTGAAACTCAGTGTGAGTACAGTGTACTCATGTGGCCACTACAACCGGAGTTTTTGCCTCATGATGCAAGTGTGCATGCTGTTTTCTCCTTTCTGGTCGGAAAACACTGCTGGGTGCACACCAAATGCGGAAGATGCGATTGAGGCAAATTTCACATATTCGCAGCAGAACGCGAGCTCTGTTCTCAAGTTTGCATTGACTTGTATCAATGTCTTTGTCAAGAATATCTATTGTTTTTGCTTATATGCAATGTACTCGCGCAAATATCAATTACCAAATACCAAAATACCAACCCTGCATTAAAGGCTTTTATCGCCACCTGTTGGTTTGGCATGTCCTTAACATGAATCACACTGCTGACATTTTTTTTTAAAAGACGAAGTTTGGGAAACTCAGTTAATAAAAATACCCGTGTATGTGTGGACATGGCCTAAAGTGTCCAAGTTCATGTGATTGATGGTGATGGTGATGTGTTCTGGCTCATCAGTCTGAGGGCAGAGGAGTGGAGCGAGCCCAATCCGCATCAGTGGAGTCCATTCCTGAAGTCCTGGAAGACCGAGACCTGCTGACTGACCAGTCTGATTCAGCATCTGTCCACGATATGGACTATGTGAACCCTAGAGGAGTGCGCTTTACACAATCCACACAGAAAGAAGGTAAAGAAAAATGGTGTATGCAAATTCCGCTCTTTAAAGGGACAGTTCACCTAAAATGGAAAATTGTGTCATCCTTTAATGTGCTCTCACTCAAACCTGTTTGAGTTTGTTTTTTCTGTTGAACACAAAGAAAGATATTTTGAAGAAAGCTGAATACTTGTAAGCATTGCCTACCATAGTATTTCTTTTTCCTACTATGGAAGGCAATGGCTACAGGTTTTTTAGCTTTCTTTAAAATATCTTCGTTTGTGTTAACAGAATAAAGGAACTCATAAAGGTTTGGAAACATTTGAGTGTGAGTAAATAGTGATTAAATGTATATTTTTGGGTGAACTGCTTCTTTAAAACCCCAATATATACTGATCAACTCGATATACAAGAATGACAATTGTTGAAAAAACGCAGTTAAGTAAGCATCTGATTATAGTGATGTGGATATGTATAGCACGTTATATATAGCAGTGTTTCCTAACCTTGTTCATGGAGGCACACCAACAGTACATGTTTTGGATGTCTCCTTTATCTGACCCATTCATTTCAGGTTTTGGAGTCTCTTCTAATGTTCTGATGAGTTGATTCAAGTGTGTTTGATTAGGGAGAGATTGCAAATGTGTACAGTTGGTGTGCCATCAGGAACAGGGTTGGAAAACACTGATATATAGCAATAGACATATATTGTTTAAAGCACCAGCTTAAGGTAAGGTACCAGCTTAATCAGCTTTTTTAGCAAACTGATTTGAATTCCTGAAATAAATATTTTTTGAACCTGACTTTGTTTGAATGGACATTACACCATCAGTAGTTTCTCTTTATGGATTTCCGGCCGTTTACACTCAAGCTTCCTGTAATGTGATTGGAGTCTCTTTTTTGTTTCTTCAGGTGCTGCTCTTATCCCGTACGGTCTGCCATGTCTGAGAGAGCTCTTCCGGTTCCTCATCTCTCTCACCAACCCACACGATCGTCATAATTCTGATGTGATGATGCACATGGGCCTTCAGCTCTTAAACGTTGCCCTTGAAGCTGCACACATTGCCCCCTACCAGTCATTGCTCGGTCTGGTCAAAGATGAGCTCTGTAGGCACCTCATACAGGTAAAAAAACCTCTCTAATCTAGATGGTAAGATTTGTGTGTTTTCAGATTTACTAAATATTCTCCATCTGTCTCTTTGTAGTTGTTAGGCGTAGACCGAATGAATCTGTACACCGCCTCCATACGTGTGTGCTTTCTTCTGTTCGAAAGCATGCGAGAGCATCTGAAGTTCCAACTTGAGGTATTTAATGGAATAAGGATTTTGTTTTTTTGGTGAAATATAAACAATCTTCGATGATAGGAGTGACTCTTTATGTGCATCTACAGATGTACCTGAAGAAGCTAATGGACATCGTTACCTCAGAGAACCCGAAGATGCCCTATGAGATGAAGGAGATGGCCCTGGAGGCCATAGTACAGCTCTGGAGAATCCCCAGCTTTGTAACAGAGCTCTACATAAATTATGACTGTGACTTTTACTGCTCCAACCTGTTTGAGGATCTCACCAAATTGCTCTCTAAGGTGAGCCAATTCAACTCCAGATACCCCGATAACACTGAGGAAAAATATATGGAAAGAGTTACAAAGGTATTTTACAATCTCAACAAAGTTAAAAAAAAAATTATTTTTATTAGCATAAATTTATTTGAATAAATCTCATAAATTAGCAATGTTAATCAACTGAAAATGTATTAATAGTTCAAAAAGGATTTCACTATCAGTTTTTTATTAACTTTTATCTCATTATTTAATCTGCAGACTTTTTTATGAAGTGTGGTTACAAAAAAAAAAAAGAAAATTCTTTTAACCATTAGACGCTGGTTATATTCACAGACGGTTTGCCAGACAACTGTGTTTAAACCCTTACTTATAAAACTAACTTATAAAACTAATTTTTGCATAATAGGTCCCCATTAATACAAATTCCTGAAAGTTTTGATGTGAATACAGTAAATATGAGGTTATGTTCATTCATTATGTTTCTGGATTGTGTTTGCAGAATGCCTTCCCAGTGTCTGGGCAGCTCTACACAACCCATCTCCTGTCACTTGAAGCCCTGCTGACAGTGATTGACAGCACCGAGGCTCACTGTCAGGCCAAAGTACTCAACAGCGCTACACAGCAGGATCAGTCCGAGTCCACAACCGTAGGAGATAGTTCAGTCAGTACCATCACAGATTCACCCGCAGGTGGGTAAAATAGGACTTCCATCATTGACGCAAAGTAAATGCTGTAATAAATGAGGAGAACCAGATACTCCACAGCATATTTGTTTCTCTCAATGTCTTTTGTTCACCGCATACAGAAACTGGCAAACCTCATCCCAGTTCTAATGGACAGAACTCTGTGCTGACTGAGACAAGGGCTTCCTGTCCTCCCACCAGCGGTCATCTCATGGCAGAGAAGATGAGACTGGGTAGACAGGACCAGGAGGAGACGGATACAGGTACATCCTGGCACTTTACATGTGAAATGTAACTATTGAATAAAGGCCCGTTCACACCAAGCAAGATAACAATAAAGGTAGAGTTCCAAAAACTCTTTCTGAATATAAAACACTGCCATAGGTCAGAGTAATGGTGCACGATACTGGAAAAATATGCAATATGCGATATTGTTGTTGAGCCATAAGTGGCTCCCGCCATAAGTGTTTATTTTCAGGTCTGATTTCAGCTTTGGGTTGTTCTTGCGAATAGCAGAACAACTACTGGTGAGGTGGGGATATAGATAGAATGACCCCATCTAATTGGTCAAATTTAGTTAAACAACAAATGCATAAAATAAATATTATTCATCACATGTCTGCAATACTCATATTGCATATGCTATTATAGCGATAACGATACGTTTGAGATATATTGTGCAGCCGTAGTTCAGACCACAGCTATACTAATAAAGATGTAGAGAAACAAAATCGTTTGGCTCACTTTTAGAATTATTTTTTAATTCAGCTAATGAACCATAAAACGACTACAGACTACAAAGCTAGTATGTGCACCCTTTAAGCCCTCTTTTTAAAAATCTATTTAAGATAAAGACCATCTAGAAAAAAAATGTATACCATGTGAAAGATTGCTAAAAATAAACGACACTGACTATGATCGCTAAATGAATTAATCATAGTAGTAAATTTTTTTAAAAGAATGATTCACTCGTCAGATGCACTAGTAGCACGTGACATCTGCTTGTTATAAGGGGGTAATGCTGAACACAAGCTAAAACGAAACTTTTTCTCTCTCGACAGTGTGGATGCAAATATATTTGTTATATTTATAGTTATTGTGCTTGGTGTAAATGGGCCTTAAGACAACATACACTGATTTGAAGAAGACATTGAAGGAGTTTGAGTAATCCAATGCTGATTTGTCTTAATCCAGCAGAGAAGAAAATCTCGAAGAAGCCTCATCGCTTCTCCAGCTATCTTCCAGACTCTCAGGAACTTCTAGAAATCAAGAACAAGAAGAAGGTGAGCACACTTCTATCTGCATGTCTCTGCTTTTTACATTTGTGAATATTAAAACATCTTCAATGGAATAACATTGTAATGGAAATTTTGTACTTCAAAGCTTCTGATCACGGGTACAGAGCAGTTCAATCAGAAGCCCAAGAAAGGCATTCAGACCCTGCAGGAGAAAGGCCTGCTCAGCAGCCCAATGGACAATAATGAGGTGGCCCAATGGCTGAGAGAAAACCCCCGTCTGGATAAGAAGATGATCGGAGAGTTTATCAGCGACCGCAGGAACACTGACCTGCTGGACAGTTTCGTCAAGTAAATCTTCTCTTTCTAACGTGATTTGATGTAAGGATTAAGTCATCTGAATGAAACCAACTCAAACCATCAGTTGAGGATAAAATAATATTGTTTAAAATAAATGAAGCCAATTTTAGGACAGCTTTTTTGTTTACTATAATATAAATTGTTGTATATACCTTAAATGTATGCAGATTTTAAAAAGAACATTTCACTATACAGATCTAATGAGGATCACCATGAAACCCCCTAATACAGGGTTTATTTAAAAAGGATACTTATTCCAAAAACTTAAATTCTCATATAATTTTATACCCACAAGTCTTTCATCCAACTTTTTAAAATGAAAAGTCTTTGCGAATCAAGATTATTTTAAAGAAACCTGAGAATTCTCTGTCTGCACTGTAAGTCTCTTCTAAATAAGCTTGACTTTTTAAAAAGAATCTATGTTAATCAAGTTCTTTAATTCAAATCTTCGAAACACAATTCTATTATATGATGAACAGATTTTATTTGTGCTTTGTTACAGTCTTTTGACCAATTTAAGGCATCCCTTGTAAAATAAATAACATCTATCACACTTTACATTAAGGTTTCATTAATGTATTGACTAACATGAACTAAGAATGAACAATACAGTAAATACAGCATTTATTAATCATAGTTCAACTCTAGTTCAACAATATTCAGTATAACTAACAATAAATTACTAGCATTAACAAAGATGAATAAAAACGAATCTGTTGTTCATTGTTTGGTCATGTTCATAAATACATTAACTAAAATATAAGAAATTATTTAAAACAAATTAGGAATATATATGTTTCCGTACTTTATTGCAAATTAAACAGTTAAAATGCAGAAAAAATACTACAATATAGTATTTGTACAATATACAAACAATATTATATAGAAATTTGTGTGTGTTTTTTAATTGTAGTTTATTTACGCAGGATTAAAGTACTGTAATTTTATTTAAAAGAATTATGACACATGATTAAGATTGCAAGTAGGAACAACATTCAATTCAGCCAATCAGATTCAAGAGATATGTTTGCAGTTTGTTACATTTAGGCTTACAGTTAGGGTTATGTGCTCCAGCATCATTGTTATTCAACTTTTTTTCCCTTCTGATTTTGAAAATAAGTTGGGGTAGGGATTAGGTGTGGATTATATTTTTGAACAGCAATGATGTTCCAGGATCAACATAGACGTTAATACGATAATACGATCGCATCCTACTTGGCAAAGTCACACCCAACCAGAAATACAGTAATAATACAATAATGGGATTTGTTGTGGGAATTTATTTATTTATTTTTTCTTGAAAGTAAGCATGATCCTGAAAAAAAGGTTTCAGCATGCTACAGTACAGCATGTTATGTATTTATTTACATTTCCCCTGACAAACGTAAAAAAAAATAGCGAACCATTGTTTTGCACTCTTTTTTTTAAGGGTAACTAGCATAACAGTATGCTATCAAAAGCGTGAGAGCCAGACTCTCTGCTGAAGACTATTGGTTTACAGAGAATCATCACCAGTGCGTGCAGCAACACAAGTGAATGACAAGACATGGTGCCATTTTTAAATACATAACCAAAATGCTACACTATCATAAAACATGTGAATCATGCTAAAACAAAGCTTGTCATCTTCTTGTGACAAACCGCCATGTGCTAAGAAGCATGACCATGATCCACTATATGTCCTTTGTTTTTTGCAATCCATTAGGCTTTCTTTTTTTAAATGAGAATGCCGTCGATCACAACTATCTAACATACACCACACCTTAGTGGAAACGAAGCATTAGAAGTGGTTGGTCCATTAACTTAAATTTGAGTTGATTGTTCTATTAATGTTCACCAACACCACCCGAGTTTAACACCTGAAATTGAATACTGTCCTCTAGCTTTAGATGTTCTTCTCACTGTTAATTACTAGTAGCCTCAAAGTGACTGTCAATAGGGAGTTTGAGATAATTATGCCCTAAGGGCCATCTCTTTTAAGGCCATCTCTGTCTCTTCCTCAGCACGTTCACCTTCCAGGGTCTGCGCATAGACGAGGCCCTTCGCTTGTATCTGGAGGCTTTCCGTCTTCCTGGCGAAGCGCCTGTCATTCATCGGCTTTTGGAAACCTTCACTGACAACTGGCATGTAAGTCAGCTGCCACACACACACACAAGCACGGGCTGGCAGGGACTGAATATATATATAAATACACAAGCACACTGGAGCGGGAACACACACATATACTCTTTAAATAGGTAGTAGGTTCGCTGCAGTCACAGACACAAGCATTCTTACAGTTCTTCCATTACCACACTCCAAGGCAATCCTGGCCACCAACTGGCCCTATCATCAGGTAATTAGGGACAGTGGAATAGCACTTCGCTCGGGATCAAGGACAGGGTCATTAGTCACGCAGGTAATCAGGGAAGAAGAAAATGTTGCACCAGGAAGTGAGACACATCCATCCGCCCTGCAGAAAGCAGCTCAGGCGATCTGAGGACATTTCCAACATGCTCACTTGTGTGCATATTAAAAGCGGCGCTCTCAGAGTGACCTGGAAAGTATTCGTAGTAATTTCTTTTCTTAGTCGCCATTCTCAATCGCTACGAATGAGCTCATGTGATTATGCCACACAGACACGCGGGTCGCGCCCTCCCCGATGGCAATGTATCGAAACTGTAAGGGATTCAGTTTCTGACATTTACACTGGCAGGAGATCCCTGAGGAATTACTGTGCCCTTTTCTATTTTTCTTGTGCCGAATGATTTGAGTCTGTAAAGATAAGTGTACATATTAGGTGATTTGATCATGCTATTTCCGCTCTCACAGTCAAGTATACGGCCTTGTTCTTTTGTGTGCAGAAAGTGAACGGTAATCCCTTCCAGACAAATGACGCTGGCTTCGCCCTGGCTTATGCCGTCATCATGCTAAACACCGATCAGCACAACCATAATGTTCGAAAGCAGAACATCCCCATGACTTTGGAGGTGAGTGACGCATGGTCATGCTACAGATGGGGACATGCAGAAATAGTTCACGTTCAGAGCTCCACACGCAATTCCTCTCTCAGATCAGTTTCAGCTATATGACTTAATAGTATAAGATAAGTGTATTACATGCTTTTCTTGTAAGTGCGTTATGAAACTAGATTGCCTAGATTTACCACACATACAGATTACTGTTATGTGGCCTTGCCTCACTTTTATGTGCTTTAAGCAGCTGGCCTCGGTTTAATAGAGCTATGAGCTTACAGTATATGAAAAATAAAATCAGTCACAGCAGTCATACATCTAGACATTTTTAATGACTGTACTGTGTAAGTTGAAGAAATACAAAAACATGTTGTGAACCTCACCAAATTCAATTAATTTCACAACAAAACTATATAGAAAAAGCTTAAATTAGTGGTTATACATTTTTTTTTGATAGTTTCATGGAAACCTCATATAAAATGTTTTTAAAATAACCATGATTCCAGTGAATGAATAAATAAATGAATGAATGAACAAATGAATAAAAAGATTTATAAGTGGGTGGGTTAGTTAGTACTCTTGTTGACGTTTAAAAGTCTTTCAAATTGCTCAGTGTGAAAAATATATATACACTGCTATCCTAAAGTTTGTGACCAAAAGTGACTGTAAAGTGACTTCCATGGTTGCCAAAGAACTTTAGAAGGGTATAAACGGTGGTTGAACCCAGCTCCAAATGGGCTGGTCAGGTCTAAGTGGGTGGGACTTCCTGGAGTTTTCATTCATTTAATGTCTTGTACATGAGAGTCCAACCTAGGTCCAACACATGACAGTGTTTTATGATTGTCTACCCCTACCCCAACCCTAAACCCAACCTTACAGTAACCTGTTGTCTTTTATTAATGTCTACTACACCTACCAGAACCCTAAACCCAACCTTACGGTGCCCTGTTGTGTTTTATTAACTTCTACACCTACCCCAACCCTAAACCCAACCTCACAGTAACCTGTTGAAATGTAATGTGTATTTATATAGAGCATTTGTCTTGTATGGCCATACACCCAAAGCACTTCACAATCATGAGGGGGAGGGGGGAGTCTCTCCACATCACCACCAGTGTGCAGCATCCACTTGGAAGATGCCACTGCAGCCACAGGACAACGGCTCCAGTGCGCTCACCACACAACAGCTGTAGGTGGAATGGAGAGACAGTGATACAGACAATTCATTGAATAGGAATGATTGAGAGGCCATGATCAGTAAGGGTCGATGGAGAGAAAACATACACCGGGGTTACATCCTTACTCTTTACAAGAAATGCCATGGGATTTTTAATGATCGCAGAGAGTGAGGACCTCAGTTTAACATCACATCTAAAAGACAGCGCTCACTGACAGTATAGTGTCCCCTTCACTTTACTGGGACATCAGGACTCACACAGACCACAGGATGAGTGCTCCCTGCTGGCCTCACTAACACCACTTCCAACAGGAAACTAGTTTTCCCATGTGGTCTTCCATCCAGGTACTGAACAGTGTTTTATTAATGTCTACTACATCTACCAAAACTCTAAACTCAGCCTACTTGTGGCATAAGTCCCTCCCACTTGGAGGTCACCCAACCTACTTGCGGTGTAATCCCTCCCACTTGGATATAAAAAATATACATCACAGTATCTACAAAAATACCAAATAGCACCACTTTTTTTGTTGATTAAAAAAAAGAGATGTTTCATGAGCACCAAATTAGCATATTAAAATAATTTCTGAAGGGTTTTTGTGAACTGGAGTAATGGCTGCTAAAAAGTCTGCTTCAAAAGGAATTAAAAAGAAATTAAAATTGTATTGAAATATATATATATATATAATTTAACGACTGTAATTACAGTAATGGAATACATTAAAAAAAAAAGTTATATTACAGTAATGGTAAATGTTATAAATAAATAATGTGAGGAAATGTTTGCTTTTCCTAAAATGTCTTTATGGTTCTAAAAATATGGCTTAAAACATATGCCGCCAACATTTTTTGAAAACTTTGTTTTGTTCTTATCAGAATTTGTGTATTTTTGTGAAGTGTAAGAGTGTACTTCACTGGATTCACTCTCACATGTATGGCTGCGGCTGCTTGCATCTTTTCCTCAGCACCCACTGACACCTTGAGTTTTCCATGCGTTAGCACCAGATCCATTTAAACAGATGACCACACAAACCTTCAGTGCTGTAAAGGAATACAGGGAGCAGTGGGAATGGTAATCAGCAGGTATTCAGTCTGAGCACAGAGGGGATCAGCAGTGGAGAAGTGAAAGGCGAGCAGCAGGAGACGCGGCAGGACTGGGCTTTTGGCAGACGGCGCGTCCAGCTGTCTTGTCTCTGTGTCAGCTAGCGTTTGTGTGTGCGTCTGCTCCCTCTCTCCAGCCATGGAAAATGCAGTCCTGGAAAGACCCTCTGTTTACTCCTCTGTTTATTTCTTCTTCTGTTCATCCCACTCTCGAGGGGGGGAAGCTCAGGTTTCCCTTGCTTTACCTGCCATTAAGAAAGTATGCAGTAAAACAGTGGCCTAACGCCATCACTCAGCAGCGGACGTCTGTGTGTTTATTTGAGCTGAGCTTGGCCTTAGACCAGCCTGCTTAACACTAACACCTATTAAGTGACACCAGCAGTAATAAACCCAGACCAATTATTGGATTTGAAAGGCGATAGTTGGAGGATGTCGCCGTAATTGGATGGAATGAAGGCATTTTAATCAGTTTCCTCCTTCTGTTTGTTGTTTTATTTTATTTTCCCAGCAATTCAAGAAGAATCTCAAAGGTGTGAACGGAGGAAATGACTTTGATCAAGATATGCTGGAAGACATCTACAATGCCATCAAGTTAGTGCTCATTGTATTGTTGTTCACTTGTAGTTGTTGCTCTTTCTAATGTATAAAATGCGTGAGATGTTTAATACAATACATTTTTCACTGGTAACTTTTTGTATGATAGCATTCTTTGTAAACTACATGCTAATAAAACCACGTTTATAGTATTTAGAGCTCAACAGTAGAGATGGCCTTCTGTAAGAGTGTTTTGGACTTAATTTCACTTGCTATATATTAATATCGTTGATAACACAAACCAAAACATTTGACTTTCAGTAATTTATTTGATTTTCAGAAATAATTTGGTCTTGTATGTTAAAGTTAGTTGTTTGGTTGACGCACTGTGTACGAGATTGTAGAAATTAAGAGCATGACTTGTGAAAATCTCGGACTCATCCAAGATTGAGCTAAAAACGTAAGTCTAAGCATACCATTGTTTTCCAGGTAAAGTGTATGTATGCATTTATGATTATAGAGCTGCTATTGAGTTACATCATAGCTATATGACTTTTAGCTGTTATTGCAAATTCATAATATTTTATTTATGGAGTTATACTGTAAGAATGGGATTTTTATTACAATGGTTTGAACTGTAGTTTTACCGAATGACTAAAGTTATCAGTATGATGGTGAAAAACTGTACATTTCTAGTCAAACCATCCTTCTGCAACCTTAAAACAAAAACGGAAATAAGGGCAGCATTAATAGCTAAAAATGTGTGAGAAAGCATTGCTATTATGTGATTTATTGTATTGCAATATGGAGCAATTAAGTGTTGATGTTCAAGAGTATCTAAAGTAATTCACAAATACTTGAAAATGAAATGATTTAGTGACTAATTCTCTATGGTTACAATTGAATTTGTTACAAATAATTGTATAAAATGATAAAACATGAAATGATAAAAACATGATATTTATTGTACCCAGCTTAAATGTAAAATAAAGTTGAGAGAGAGAGAGAGAGAGAGAGAGAGAAAGGGAGAGAAAGGGAGAGAATGGGAGAGAGGCAGGGCAGGAAAAGTGCAGAGCAGGAAAAGAGGCCAGAGCAAAGTTTTCTACCTATTTTGTATCTTTCTTGACCAAATCCCATATACTGAGACATACAAAGTGACCAATCCACACACCAGTCCCTGATCTTATCAGTATCTGCCTTTTGATGAACCTTCTTGGTGAAAAAGACGTGTTTTGCCATATAAACAAATGCATATGATAATTAGCCTTCCTACAGTACACTATGGATTCAAGTTTTTGGGTTTAATTCCAGCAGATGCTTCGTTGCAACTGTATTTTGTTTTAATAATTTAACAATAATATCAGTATTATTATTAGTGTTGAACACATATCTACTTTGTATTGGATTCTTCAATGAATAGGAATTTTAATTTAAATTTATTTGAAAGGAATTTAGAAATAATTTTTTATTTGAAATATACTGTCATTTCTGACCAATTTATTGCATGTTTGCTAAATAAAACTATTAGTTTCTATATTTATATGAAAGTAAGTACCAAAAAATAGTTCTGTTGAGCTCTGTTGTTTATTTATGTGCTCTAAACCTCCCGCCTCTGGTCTTTAAGTGTGCGGATATAATAGCTCTTGCTAATGATGTATACAATGGCTCAGATGGGATAAGCGGAGATAAACGTATGTGGTCCTGCAGGAACGAGGAGATTGTGATGCCGGACGAGCAGACGGGGCTGGTGAAGGAGAACTATGTGTGGAGTGTTCTGCTGCACCGAGGAGCCTCCTCTGAAGGGATGTTCCTGCATGTGCCGGATGGCAGTTACGATCGTGATCTCTTCAGCATGACCTGGGGACCCACCATTGCCGCCCTTTCCTATGTTTTTGACAAGAGCCTGGATGATACTATCATTCAGAAGGCAATTGCTGGCTTTAGGTAAGACCTGCAGATTTGGTGGCTTTTTTTTTATTATTTTTTTTTAGAAACTGCCTTCAAATTAGAGTTAGTCTAATCAAGACTTTTAAATTGGTGTGCTTTTTTATGTAAGTTGATTAAGCATATATCATTAGCTTGCATGGATTTGATGTGTATGCAGCTTTTGCACAAAACATACAACAGACGCATTGAAAAAAAATGTGAAGTGAAGTGCTGTGAAGTGCTTTGAAATGTGCATTTTTATTCGATGTTTGACGTAATCTTAACTGAAACATGAAGAGAGGGCGGGACATAGTGTAGCTCCTCCCCTTTAAAAAATAGCCAATAGCATTTTGTTTTATCACCGCTCTGCCAGTGAGAGTGGTTGAGCACAAGTGCATCAAATGTGAAGGTCTTAAAGAGGGCAGGGCTTGTCAGATGCTAGAGAACATTTGATTGGTCACAATTTGATGAAAAACTGAAGTATGAGGTTACGTGAATAAAACCATGGATCCATTTAAGCAGAAGTGACAAACTACAAGCGTTACATATTTATATCAGTGTTATATCTCCTAAACGTGAATTTTGTCACTGTTTTGGTGCGCACTAGCTTAAAGATATCCTAAAAACTAACAATAATGTCAGGGGTGTCCAAACTCTGTTCTGGAGGGCTGGTGTCCTGCTGAGTTTAGCTCCAACTTGCCTCAACACACCTGCCAGAAAGTTTCTAGTATATCTAGTGAGAGCCTAATTAGCTGGTTCAGGTGTGTTTGATAAGGATATGAGCTAAACTGTCCAGGACACCGGCCCTACAGGACCAGATTTGGACACCCCTGACTTATGCTAACATCTAAAAAACTTTATTTTATTTGCATGGGTTCATTTAAAGAGGTCATGAACAGTTTTTTTTATTTTTTATTTAATAAAATAAATAAATTATTCTGTCGCCTGTAGTCCACTCATGACATTAGCATGGTTTTTACTTTCAAAAACATTGAAATCGATAAGTTCTATTCTGCTTTTGAGGCTGCCTCGGAAAACGCACAGATTTTCTGGGCGGTCCTCTCTGATGGCTTGAAAGTAAACGCCCACTGCTGTGATTGGATGACTGTTTTGCATAGTAAACTAATATTCGAGGACTTCTTCAGTTTACGTGTACGTCTGTACATCTGTCTGGTGTCTATAAAAGTGGATCCAGTAACGTTTTCAGCTCAAAAACGTACTTTTGTACTTTTGGGCAGTCTGAAGTATTTTTTACTGTAAAATTACCCTACATGTTTATTTCATGCTCTATCTGAACGATGTACCTGACACTATAAATTTAACAGTGCATAGTAAGTAGGAGTGCAGTGGTTCCCAAAATTCATGATTCTTCTCAAATCACGAATATGTTTTTGATAGCAAAAATAATTAAATATTTATTTATTTATTTTTTTACTTTGAACAATGGTGGAGCTACAGTCGACACAACTTCTGAAGTGTCTTCTTAGCAACATATAAAACAAAAACAGCTCCTTATAAAATAAAACAAAATGTAATATTGTAAGAGGTATAAACAAATGCAAATAAATTTACAATTTTTATATGCATTGATAACTCCGTGTTAAACCACATTGCCTGTTACATCATTTGAGCTAACTTGTTGAGCACATTGGCACTGAGAACATTGTATTTCACACACTTTAGATTCGCTTTAATTTTCCAAATGTTTATTATCTGTATTGCTACCTTGAATTGTCAGTTTGTAATGCATACTGAACGGTTTAATGTGAATGTGTATCTTTACACCCCTGCTAATAAAAATCTTCTGCAAAGTTAACATATTTTTAAAAACAATTTATAAGAAGAAACATTTTTACGTTTTTACATATGATTTTGCTCTAGGGTTGTACAACTTGACAAAGTAGGACAAATCGACAGTACACCGAGTTTGTTTTGTGTTGTTGTGTTGTCTTGTCTCCATTGTTGACAGCATCATCAGATGAAATGGATAAGCGTATCATCTACATAACTCAACAGGTTAATTTAGCTTATGTACTTGTAAAATAAATATTGAAAGTTTGTCCATCTAAAGTACATAAAGACCAGTGAAGTGAGCTAATAGCTTAATCGACATTCGTGAGTTGACATGAGTCCTTACGCATTCTGCAGATTTTCTTTAATATGCACAGTGTCCTATGTATATTTGAAAAGAATATAATACACTCACAGTGACTAATGCACCAGTCGTTTCTGTTAACACATTGTACTGTATTAGTCATTTTATTTAATCATTGAATGGCTCTGTTAAATTATCAATTGCCAGTAATTTTTGCAATCTGACTAGCCTTTTGTTTACTGTAAAAACTTTCCTTTGGGTAAGAATGCTTGCATTTTAAGTGCCACTTGCACATCCTGCCAAGCTGGTGACAATGAACTCATCTTGCAATATCAAGGTTACTGACTAACTGATTGTTTATTAACTGTTAATAATGGAAATGTTCACTTAATTTTTAATTCACATTTATTAAAATGCTTATTGGTAAACTGTTTTCTGTTTAATTATGTATTTAAAGGTACAGTTTACCCAAAAAGAAAAATGTCCTCATTATTTACTCCCACTCAAGTGATTGAACTTTTCTGAATTGATTTCTTCTGTTGAACACAAAACAAGATGTTCTGAAAAATGTTGGAAGCAGCCACTGATATCCATAGCAGAAACAAAAAATGCTATAGGAATCAATGTCTGCAGCTTTTCAACATTCTTCAAAATATCTTCCTTTTGTGTTTCTTCAGAAGTAAATTAAACAATGACATAATTTTCCATTTGTTTGAACAGTCCTTTTAATTAAGATTAGGATTCTGATGTTGCTCTTCTTTTGCTTTCAGGAAATGTGCCATGATCTCTGCACACTATGGCTTTAGTGACGTCTTTGATAACTTGATCATTTCACTCTGCAAGTTTACTACTCTCAGCTCTGAGGTAAAGAACCTACCAGAAGCATTCAGCTTAGGTCACGAGCAAACAGATCTGATTGAAATTTGTGTGCTTGTAGTCTGTAGAGAACCTGCCCACCGTGTTTGGCAGTAACAGGAAGGCTCAAGTCGCCGCCAAGACTGTGTTCAGCCTGGCGCACCGTCATGGCGATATTTTACGAGATGGATGGAAAAACATCATGGACTCCATGTTGCAGCTTTTCAGGGCTGAGCTTTTACCCAAGTCCATGGTTGAGGTGAGATGAGACTGTGTCAACATATCACTCAAAATCCCATAGCAAACGCTTCTTGCTTTGTGCATGTAGGAGACACACTAGCAAAGATGAAATACTTCAGGCAATAGTGCCACCCACTGTCACAGTTGAAGATTTGTTTTGATTTGACTAAATGTTCTATTGTTGTTGAAAGGTTGAGGACTTTTTGGACCCTAATGAAAAGATTTCTTTACAACGTGAAGAGACACCATCAAACAGGTACGTAGATCAGGGGCTTTCAAACTGGGTTCTGAGGATACCCAAGGGGGATGCAAGTGATATAGTGAAAATATTTGGAGAAGCAGAATCAAAATGTAAGAAATAAAAATAATATAATGTAATATACTAGAGGGCGACACAGTGGCTCAGTGGTCGCTTCACAGCAAGAAGGTCTCTGGTTCGAGCCACGGCTGGGTCAGTTGGCATTTCTGTGTGGAGGTTGCATGTTCTCCCCGTGTTGGCGTGGGTTTCCTCTGGGTGCTAAATTGGCCGTTGTGCGTGCGTGCGTGCGTGCGTGCGTGCGTGCGTGCGTGAATGCAAGTGTATGCAAGTGTGTATAGGTGTTTCCCAGTGCTGGGTTGCAGCTGGAAGAGTATCCGCTGTGTAAAACATATGCTGGATAAGTTGGCGGTTCATTCCACTGGCAACTCCTGATTAATAAAGGGACTAAGCCGAAGGAAATAATATAATATAATATAATATAATATAATATAATATAATATAATATAATATAATATAATATAATATAATATAATTAATAAAGATTTGTATCTTATTTTGTCATCACAAAAATAGCCCAATTAGTATAACATAAAAACAAAATAATATAATCTTAAAGTAATCTTTAAATAATAGTCCTAAAATAATATAATAATTATAAAATCATTTATACAACAAAGTATAATAGAAAATTCCCAAACTGAGTAATAACATACTTAAATGAGTGAAGTGAATAAATTTAATTAAGTAAAGGTTGAAAAATTGTAATTGTTAGGGAAAAAAATACAAAACTAATATCAAAATAACCTAAAGCTGCTTTAACACATTCTGCATTGTGAAAAGAGCTATAGAAATAAAGGTGACTTGATTAAATATATTAGACTATTATATTATATAATATACATTTTTCACAGCATAATTTAGGTCTTTATACAAGAAGCTATATAGATTGTACATTTTATGATTGGGGTCCCCTGCACAAGAGTGATTCTACTTCACAAGGGTCCTTGGTATCTAAAAGATTGAAAATCTTCATCCTCTGTTAGATCATTTTAGGATGTCTTTATTTTTAAAACATACTATCAGGTTCGTCAGATATCCTGTTCATATGAATGATATTAAGAGCCACAGCTGTAATGATTCTTTTATATATTTTTTTGGTTTATTTTAGTTAACAATATTATTATATAGTTATTACTTATTGTACTTGGGGCTTTTAGTACAGAAGTCTTTGTGCTTTAAAGTATCTAAAATGTGTAAAAAAAAAAAAATAAATAAATTACAAATTCATACTAATTTGCTCAATTGACCTACAAAATAAAAGGCATTTGATTGTACAAAACACAAAAATATATTAAATTAATCTGAATGTGTATTTTTTCTGTATTGCATGCTTTTGTTAGCTTGTCTTTTCATCAAACCAGTTTGTGCCACTAGTAATTGTCTGTTATGATGTGAGTGATTGTTTATTTGACTTTGTATTTGTCACGGTGTATGTACTTTGGAGGCGAATATCAGGCTCTCTGACATTTGCGTGATGCCCTATTGAAATACAAGTAGAGCGACACCAGCTGAGGGTCATTTGACTCTTGTCAGAGCAATAACTTTAATCTTGATTCGTGAAAGTGCTGTTAGTGGTATTTAAGAAGTATTAAATAATTGATTACTTAAGATTTGCTTTCAATGTGTTTTATCACCTAATAATTTTGCCTGTACTTCTGTCAGGGGTGAGTCTGCGGTATTGAGTTTTGTCAGCTGGTTAACACTGAGTGAACAGTCAGGGCTCAGAGGTCCCTCCACTGAGAACCAGGAGGCCAAGCAAGCTGCCCTGCTCTGCATAAAGGTACAATTTCTAACCAAACATAATTTTTGGTCCGACTCATGTACCTGAATAAAATCAATATCTTACGTTTTATCGTTTAGCAATGTGACCCAGAGAAGCTGAACACAGAAAGCAAGTTTCTTCAGCTGGAGTCCTTACAGGAGCTCATGAAGGTGAGATCCACTTTCAAGGACTGGGTGTATATAAAAACCAAAAAATCTTCTTTTGTTTGCTTCTAAACGTATTACATTACATTGAGTTAATTATGTAATTGTGAATGTTTCCAGGCTCTCATCTCTGTGACCCCTGATGAGGAAACCTACGATGAAGAAGATGCTGCTTTTTGTTTGGAGATGCTGCTACGCATTATTCTTGAAAACAGGTATTGTACACGTGAACGGGTTGTGTTACTGTGTTGAGAATTACTAGTTGATGAAGATGTGCTGACAGAGAGATGACTGTGTGTTTGCAGGGACAGAGTATCGTGTGTTTGGCAAACGGTGCGGGATCATCTGTATCAGTTGTGTGTCCATGCTAATGAAAGCTGCTTCCTGGTGGAGAGAGCAGTGGTGGGATTGCTCAGGCTTGCCATACGCTTGTTGCGCAGAGAGGACATCGGCTCACAGGTACACGTTTGACATATACAGTACAAACTCACACTCTTTGTGGTAACAACACTGATTGATGGATCACAATAGGAACTAGACCTTTTAGACCAGTGGTGCTCAACCATATTTCTGAAGATTCAGAGTTCCATCCCTGATCAAACACAACTAAACCAGTTAAGTAGGATTATCAAGGAGCCCTTGGTAATTAAAGACAGGTGTGTTTGATCAAGGTTGCAGCTAAACTCTGCATGAAGGTAGATCTCTAGAAACATGATTGAACACCTATGTTTTAGACTTTAAAAACAGAAAACAAAAGCCAATGGTCGCCTGTTGGGCATTTTTGGGTCATCAGTAGTCACCTGTCGAGCTAGTTTGGGAACTAATCAAACGGACGACAGTCAACTAAATAGGAGAACATGTCTTCTGTGTTCTGTGTCTTCTTGAGAGGATGTATCTTTCCATACCCACAGTTGGCAGTATTCTATAGTCATTCCACAAAGAGAGACTGAAACTTGTGCTGCACACAAACAAGCAGTAAACAAAGCAGCATTTACATACAATTTTCACAGTACTTCTCGCTCTCCACAGAGGGATTCACTTGTGTAAAATTGTCTGATAATCTGATAATCCATATCTTTTACAAATACTTTGTGTTCCTTCCTGACTTGTCATTTGCTTAGTATCATCAATTTAGTTGTTGGTCTTACACTCTTAATTCATAGCTGAACAGATAACAAAAGTGATTTCTTTCACCAATGGGAGATGCTAATTCTACTTGCTGAATTGGGAAAAGTCCCTGTGAAGTGAGCTCAAGGAGAGGTGACGTGTAACACGCCAAACAAACTAGTTTGGCAGACTAGCCCTTGGCTTGGTGTGACTGCCATAATTCAGCATGTAGAATTGACATTGGTCGTTGGTATTTACGAACAATATGGATTAAGTGACGAGCGAAACTCATTATGATAAGTGAGGAATACAGTAAAAAAGGTACGTAAATGCTTTCCTTTACAGTTTGTATGTGTGCAGCACTAATTCCAGTTTTCCTTTGTGGAATAACAATACAGAATATTGCCACCATGTAAACATGCATCATCTCATGCAGATGCAGAACATACAGCCAAACAGTTGAATTTCATTACCACTAGTTCTTTGACATTTGCTTGGTTTGTCACACACTTAAGTGTGCTTTCACACTAGCATTTTTTTGTGTGCATTTGTGTCTGTTTGACATCAGAGTTTGGTCCATTTGGCAAGTGTGAACATGGATTTCTGAACTTGGGTACCCACAAACCGTATCCAAATCCACCTGAAAGGGGTGTGCAAACTTTAGTACAATTCAAGTCAGATGTTAACATAATCACAACAAATCACCTAAGTGACTGCTATAATCATACATTAATTAGTCAAACTGTGTATTTCATCATTTATTCAGTCACTTTTCTGACAAACATCACTAAAGCACTGCAAGCAGGGAGAATGTATATCTATTGAGCCGGAAACAACTCCTTTCTTGTTAGTTTAAACTTTTACATTACATTCATGACAAATGGAGGCATGTGCCGCTCGGTGTTGGCACTTTAAAAATGAAACTACATTTCAAGTCCGAAGTTCAAACCTGAGCCATCCAAGCAGCTCTCATCCATTGCTCTAATTACTTAGCAACAGCTGTCAGTATGGTGATGCAAACGTACTGGGGTTCAGAACCCAAACCACTGTGTGCAACAGTTCAGTGGGAGCAGGGATAGGTGGGCTCAACCGAACTTGTGTGCGAACCAGGCAATCAAACCCAATTTGAAAGCATCCTAAGAATCTTCCTTGTACTCTCCACAGGTTCTCCTCTCCCTTCGCCTACTGCTGATGATGAAGCCTCATGTCCTGTCTAGAGTCAGTCGGGAGGTGGCCTACGGCTTGCATGAGCTGCTTAAAACCAACGCTGCCAACATTCACAGCACTGAGGATTGGTACACGCTCTTTTCCCTTCTGGAGTGCATCGGCACTGGGGTCAAACCTCCGGCTGCCCTACAGTTCGCCAACACTAACCCAGACAATGACACAGGTGATTCAAACAATTCCCACGTATTTCCAACCATTTTATCTGTTTCTGTACCACAAGATGCAGTCGAATGTGGCGTGAAGTTTCTTTTCCAGATTGGCTTATCTTGTGTAATCCTTTTGTTCCAGGTGCGCAGTCAGATAGTGAACTCAGCTCATATCATCAGAGTGAAGTTAGTCTTGACCGGGGATACACGTCTGACTCAGAGATTTACAACGAGCATGGCAAATCCAGAATACCCCGATCAGCTACTGATGTGGATGTAGGCTGGCTAGTGGTGAGTGTCCACACAATGCACCAGACAGGAAGAGTTTTTTTAATATAATTAATTTTCAATTATTTACAAATATAAGCAGTAATAAAAACAACCATCAACAACAGAGTTGAAAAGGAAGAAACTGTATAGGTACACCCTTAGGTACGTTAAAAACACTGTAAACAAACAGGTTAATATAAAATATTATATGAAATATAAAAATATAATTCATAATAATTCATAATACGACCCCAGATTAATAAAGGCACAAAACCGAAAAGAAAATGAATGAATAATAATATTAATAATACATAAATAAATGAGGGTATTTGTACAACAATCTAAATATTAAAAAGGTTAATATACATTATGTGGAGGAGTTGGCAGGGGTGATCAGTCTAGATCCAGCTGGAAAGAAAGGACTTCCAAATTTTAATAAAAGTTCTGTTATGTCTTTTTTTTAAGGGAATGTCTAATCTTGTATAATTTTATATAAAAAATGAATATATAAATAAACAACAGTCATCCTTCATTCACCGTGCATGCAAGGGTGGTTGAGGGCTCTTACAGTTTAATAAAATTCCACATCTTTCAAGCCATGTAAGAAAGGCCTCAAAGTGTAGATAAATGGGAAGTCGATAAGGCATAATAATCAGGCATCACACCATTAATAGGTGATGGTGTTATATCTACAGATGTAATGGTCAAAAGAGAGTAGAATACTGAACCCTAAAAGAAGGAAAGAGTTGGACAGGTCCATAAAATTATGGGTTACTATGTCTAAACCCAATTGACACCTGTTACACTCTGGGTCGGTAGATGGTGGAAGTGTTTTTGAGACAAATTGTCTTTGTAAAAATTGACCTATTAAAAAATAGGTCAAAAATCCCTTTTATAGGTGGTTTAAGCACAGTTGTGTGGCAACAGTGTGTGAATATAGCCAACGTCTAATGGTAGAAACACTTTGATTGACATTCTCCCGTTGTACATGACATCAGAGGGGGAAAGGCCCCGCCCATTAGGGATGATCTCTTTCTCTTTAACATAGACAGCCCTGAGTGAGAAGAGAGTTTTTAAGCCATATCTGCCAAAGATAATGTCAGTGACTAAGAGGCTGTATTAATTTTAGGATTTAGAGTTTTAGGATGCAGAAATATGAACACCGGAGTCTTTATAGAATACCTGCTTCTGAGACATTTCTGAACAACATTTTCAGTTTTTCACAGAGATAACGTTAGTCCTGTTTTTAATCTCCAACTATGTTGAAGCATAGGCGTTTATAACTCCACCCTCTTTTGAAAAGAGGGATGGGAGGACAGTCTCTTAGTGACAGACTCTTAAGCAGCAAAATTTAAATAAAAGGGGCAGTTTTAAAGAGTTATAAAAATATTTTGTGGGGGTATTTAAAACTGAAACTTCACATGCACACTCTTGAGCACAGGTGTCAAAGCCAGTTCCTGGAGGGCCGCAGTTTAGTTCCAACCCTAATTAAACACACCTGATCAAACTAATTGAGCGCTTTAGGCTTGTTAGATACCTACAGATAGGTGTGGTGAAGCAGGGCTGGAACTAAACTCTGCAGGGCTCCGGCCCTCCAGGAAGCCCTCCAGGACACCCCTGCTCTAGGGACATCAGACACTCATTTTACATCTTGCAAAGGGGGCATAATATGTCCCCTTTAAGGGCAATATTTGACCTGTAGTTGTTTTGGTTAGATACATTCCCCAATATAATGCGTTCTGTGCTGTGCAGGTGGGTAAAGATGACCTGGATGGATCGAAGGCAGCGATGACTTCTTCAAAGCCCATGACCCATCCTCTTGTTAACCAGTACAGTTTAACTCTCGGGCAGGACATGGGTCTGCATGATACCAAGTCCCTCATCAAGTGCGTGGATTCACTTTCATTCATCGTACGAGACGCTGCCCACGTCACTCCAGAAAACTTTGAGCTTTGTGTTAAAGCCATACGTGTGTTCGTGGAGGCCAGCCTTAATGGAGGTACGTATCTTTCATATAAATGCCACCCAAAATAATTTTTGTTTCTTGTTTGTTAAAACATAAGATGTGGTTAAGCAGTGTCCTATGAGCATGTGTGCTATTTTATTAGAGTAAATGATTTACTCTTCCCATTAACACACAAGCCCCTAATTTACTAGTATCATTCAAACGACAACTAAAATCCTATCCCTTCCCCATCTCTCAACCCCCCCCAAACCCATTGGTGGGGCAGTATGTCTCACCTATCATGTTTACATTAAAATGAATGTCAGGAACATTTGATTTGATAGCTTAGCCTCTGTCAATCTCATCCTTTCTCTTTTGGAGGAGTCGGCGAACTCAGGGAATTCCTTTAGAAACATTTCGTACTGACACCTGAAGAAAAGGTGGATTTACACATTTTCCTGAAAACTACTTGTGGTTTGAAAGAAGGTGTCCAAATGAGCTTTGCTTCAAAGCTGCAGTCCACTTCCAGGAAAGTGACAGTGCAAAATAGCCCACATTCACGAATAACGTTAAAGCCATTTTTAAAAGGACAGTTACATTCTACATCACTAGTGTTAAAGTTTATATTAGGACTAAACATGAAATTACAGACTCTAAATATCCTTAAGAATGAAATGTTTTTGTGCTTTAGAAGTTTGTATACCTACAGTATTTGCATTAGGCTGTTGTATAATCATAACAGGGTGTCCACAGGGTCCTAAA
Organism: Danio choprae; assembly: GCA_903798125.1. Lineage (NCBI taxonomy): Eukaryota > Metazoa > Chordata > Actinopteri > Cypriniformes > Danionidae > Danio > Danio choprae. The sequence goes on from CAIGQW010054451.1 coordinate 3,795,664, forward strand.
AAGTCTTAAAGTGTCTTAAATTCACTGAAATATTGTGTTGTTAGTAATTAAATAGTTAAATTGTTTTAAACAGGTCTTAATTTTCCTATGTCCATGTAAAGCTACCAAATTACAACAGCATTTGTTTAAAGGTTCTACATGTATCTATAGCTACCTGTTAAGGACAAACTGTTCTGCATACATTTAGTTTATTATGGTTTTTAAAACATGTCAATAAAAAAAAATAAACATAAAACTAGAGTTTGCATGTTTTAACACATTATTTAAAATATGTGGCTTAGAAATAACTAATTAGATTTGATTTTGATGAGGCAAGTAAAAATCTTTTCTAATCGACCAACCGGGACATTGGAAAAAAAATCCTTAATGTTTGGCCCTGTATAAGTCTGAAATTTCCTTCATGATGGTCTGAAAAATGTCCTACATTTGACTTGATGAAACCTGCAGAACCCCTGTATAAGCACTGGCATAAAATGGTCTTAAAATCACAATTACTTCACTTATTCCAATCATTTCTGTCATTATATTGCAGAACAGAAAAATATTTATTGTGACAGGCCTAACTCTATGCAGTATGTCTTGTGTATGTTATAAATTTAACCTGGATGACCTATAGCCCTCTTGTGTTAAGTCATTTATTATTTAAGCACTATCTAAATACATCTTCAGATAACACTTGTTTTATTGATACTTGTTCATTTGATTGGGAACAAACCTAAAGTATTTTATTTCAGTTGAGTTCATTGATTAAATGGAATAATTCGACAAACATTGCATTTAATAATGTTTTATAAGATTGCCATTATAAAGATAAAAAAAGCCTCCTACTTATACATGCAACATCATACAGGCATGTTTTTATTGCTAAATATGGCATTTGACACTGAACTGTGCATGTTATGTGAATTTTTTTACATAACCAGATATTAGTAATTGTAGTAAGTAAAATCATCTTGTAATAATATCAATAATAATACTAAATTAGGTGATGAAAGTAATATTCTGTTATGACGGCAACAGTGATATCAATAATAATAAAGATGATAATAACAACAATGATAAATCCTGATGTAATAACTTGACACACATCCTTCGCTCCTGTTTACATGCCATCTCATTCATTCATTTTCCTTTGGCTTAGTCCATTTAATCATCAAGGGTCGCCACAGCGGAATGAACCGCCAACTTATCCAGCATATGTTTTACACAGTGGATGCCCTTCCAGCTGCAACCCAGTACTGGGAAACATCCATACACACTCATTATTCACACTCATACACTACATTTAGTTGATTTAATTCACCTATACCGGAGCACCCGGAGGAAGCCCATGGGAACACGGGGAGAACATGCAAACTCCACACAGAAATGCCAACTGACCCAGCCGGGACTCGAACCAGTGACCTTCTTGTTGTGAGGTGACAGTGCTAACCACTGAGCCACCGTGTCGCTTTACATGCCAATTATTAGACCATAATGCCAAGTTACATTATATTTCATGATACCTTTCGGGGGGTATTTTATTCAGAGTTCGACTCCTTGTGGGATTAGAGTGTCTGCTTGACTTCCGTGGCTTTTGTAATTGAATGTGTCAGTACCTGTAAGCTCTTTAGTGCTGTATCTTGAGGTGTGCTCCACTGGTGAGTCATTTCACTCGGGGGCAATTCAACTGTCTTGTTGTGCCCTCTCCATTTATCCTTCACCCTGTCTCTGTTGTAGTTTTTTTTTTTTTTTTTTTTTTTTTTTCCCAAATCCGGGGTGGTCTGCGATCTACAGTAGGCTTAGTCGAGACTCATTCAGCACTTTGTAGCTCCTCTGCCAATCAGCATGGCCTTATGATGAGCCGGAGGCCTATGTTTACTTGGGAAGATACATGCTGTCATCAGGGGCTTACGAACTCACTTTGACAGCGGCAGATCAAAGTTTTGAGGTTTGAGCGTCTAATGGATAAGAGCACTGACATAATGATATGGTAGATATCGGCGTTATTCTCTCTTCAGAACACAATCTTTTTTTAATTTATTTTTTACTTTTTTTGATTAAGAGTGTAAAACATACAACGTATGGTAAACAAAGAACATGGAACATAAACGCTGAGCACACACTGCTATAGAACAGAAATGTAAATGACAGGTATGTGTATAAACAGCAATGACCATCTGAAAAATATTGGTAGTGAATAGCCCTTAGCATTTATAGCAGTAATTATAATATCAATAATAATACTAAAGTTGGTTGATGATAGTAATATTCTGTGATGACGGCAACAGTAATATCAATACTATGAACATACAGTATATGAAAAATGACATATACCCAACACATACCACATCATATCTTCTGTTTCATTGGTCAAATTATTTATTTATCATTTCCATACTCTTCCCATTCATGGTTTACTATATGTACATGATAGTTGAAGTCACAATTATTAGTCCTTAATTAAATTTTTATGAATTCTTTTTCAAATATTTCCCAAGTGAAGTTTAACAGATGAAGGAAATTTTCACAGTATTTCCTGTAAAAAAATTTTTTTGCTTCTAAAGATCTTTTTTTTTTTTTTTAGTTTGGCTGGTATAAAATAATTTTTAAAATAATTTTACGCTCAGTATTATTAGCCCCATTAATATTTTTCCCCCAATGGTCTACAGAACAAACCACTGTTGCCTAATGACTTTCCTAATTAACTGAACTTTTCTAGTTAACCTAATTAACCTAGTTAAGTCTTTAAATCACACTTTAAGCTGAATACTAGTATAGTGCTTCCCACACATAGACTTTACTTAGGCGAGCCGCCCAGGTATATTTAGTGACAGTTTTATTTTTTTATTTACTATTATTATTATCCTTTTACACTATTTTGTATCCGCCTAATATAACCAAACATCCATCTCTCGTTTACCCGTTTCATTCTGTCTGCATGAGATCTGTCAACAATCCCACTGACAGTTTCACGTGCTCTGCAAACCCACAGACACCTTTTAGACAATTAAAAAATTTGTCTGGTCGAGTTTCTAAATTTCCTAAAATATCCGGGATTCTTCCTTTGCTTTCTAAAGCTGTCGTTTGTTAATCATATGCGTTTTTGGATTACCTTTGTACTTAAGCCTACTTTCGCTTTGCTTTGCAGCTGCATTCTTAAATCTAAACAACTCAAAATAACTTTACTATATACCCGGAGAGGACAAAATGACTGGTCTAAACTGGCTGCAAAATATTTGTACACCGTTAGTAATTGTTAATCAACGCATTTGCCTTATTTAAATAATCTACACGTTTTATTTTTAGAGATAATGTCTGTTTTTATTCCTTTTTCTGTCATTTATTTCTCATTTGCTATATATTTTATTAGTTTGATGATGTTATTAGGCTATTTTAAATAGGCTATTTTATATACATGTCTAAAATGCTTTGGCATTCAAGTTTGCTTTGAACTTGAAAGAGAGAGAAGCAGATTTGACCTGTCAGCGGGTGTACATGGCTCCTAAATAGCTTAAAAGTAAGAGAAATAGTGGATTTCTTTATTTCAGCAGGGTTTTTTTTTTTTTTTACTTTGACCCATTGAAAAGAAACTGTGTATAACAGTGTCATAATAAAAACATATTGTTAAAAATTAAATTGTTTTGTTTGTCGCATATAGTACTATTTAGGACGTGATGTGGGTAAATGGTGTGTTTCAATCCGGCTATCACCGCAAGTATTTTTCAAACCTGTGGGAAGCACTGTAAAAAACTTCATGTCACCATGGCAAAGACAAAAGACATGTGTTATTAGAAATTTGTTAGTAAAACTATTGTTTAAAAATGTGTTGAAAAAAAAATCTCTCCATTAAGAAACACTTGTATATATCTAAATTCACAGGAGGGCTAATAATTTTGACCTTAACTGTATGTATGCCTAAGCTGAGGTGGTGCTTTAAAACAGGGCTGTGGTGCATTAAAAACAAGATGCGTGATATGAGAACATAATAATTTCAGTGTAATTTCCAAATGTCTGAGATACTTTTTTTTTCCAGCAAATTAAAGGGTGTGAAGATGGAGAAACCTTTTTTTTTTTGCTGAAAAAAAATCAGCACCTGTGATTCATTCTCATAGCTTTGTTTGCAGTCATTATGGAATGGCTGTAGTTGACGGATGTGAGAATAAGGAGGCGTGCGCATGAAAGCTTAATTTGATTCGCCTTGTTAGTCAATGTTGATTTTGTTTCCACGCCCTCCGCAGGCTACCGCACCCACGAGAAGAAGAAGAGCCACAAATACGACTCCAAATCCAGCCGGCTCCGAAAGAAGCCACGCGAGAAGGAAGGCGCATCTCGGAGAGCCAAAGCATCCAGTCAGCGGCTCGCCCGTTCCCATAGTGACGATGAGGAGGAGGAGGGCGTGCCGGCCAGTTACCACACGGTGTCTTTTCAGGTTAGTCTGGACGTAAGTACAACAGCCCTTTCCCTAATTCCTCAATCTGTCCAATCATCATGTTTGCTGATGTGCTCAGTGGGGGGAGGAGCAAGTGCTTATTTCAGGGTTCAAACTGTAGTAGAAGGATGAATATTCATATTTCATGTCTGAGGCTTGTTTGTGAACTCATTTCTGATTGAAATGGAAAAAAGTTATTATTAAGTAATTGATAATTGCTAAGTATTTGTTTTAATTGTTAGGTCTCTAACAGCAGAACCAAGTATTCAAGTAAAATGTAAAAATTAGAAGGAACATTTATGGGGGATCAAATGTTTAAAGTAAATATTGACTGCATGTTTATTAGAAGTTTTTTTATTATATTAGGCTTTATTATATTATATTATATTATATTATATTATATTATATTATATTATATTATATTATATTATACATTTCATATGCTGGAACGTGATCATTCCATGGTTTAAACAATAGTAGGGCGATAAATATTCATATTTTTGTTTGATGCTAGTTTAGTTTGCACAGCAAAAAAAGCAGTGTACATTTAACTCGATTTGAGTTTAACGTAACACTCCTTGAGTGTACATATGACTCCCTCCATTTTGGAGTTAAAATAACACTTTCTAAAGTGTGAAGTTTATACATTACTCACAGAGTTTATTTTAACACAGTAAGAGTTGATTCTTACATCAAACTGGAGTGTGTGTTACCCTTCAAAGTGTTAATATATTACCTTTTTTTCCTGTTATCAATTGGTGTGTGACAGATAACAGTGATCAAATATGTTGAAAATAGTTTGAATTCATTAAATGTTCATTACTCTTTTTAGAAATAATTTCAATACATTCAACTTTGCATTTTAAAATGCAACAAGACATGTTTCAAGTTTTTTTTTTTTTTTTTTTTTTTTTTTTTTACAAACGTTAGGAAATCAGTTTCCACAAAAGTGCAAGAAAATAAAAGCATTAACACCTGCACAATATAAAATAGAATAATTATTTAAAAACTCATTGTTTTGTAACTCATAGAAACCTCATAGAACTCATTGATTAAAATGTACTCCGGTTTTAACGCTGGACAACACCAAAAAAAAAACACACACTGTATATTTAACACTGGAATTTTTGCTGTGTGAACTAATTTCTGATTTAAATTGAAAACTAAAATAAATACTACAGAAGTTGGGTTTTTGTTTGACAAGTTTTTAAGTATTTTTTGTTTGTTTGTAGGTCTCTAACAGCAGTATTCAAGTAAAATTTAGAAATTAAAAATTAAAACCGAAGCTTAAAAGTAATCATTCATTCATTCATTCATTTTCTTTTCGGCTTAGTCCCTTTATTAATCTGGGGTCGCCACAGCAGAATGAACCGCCAACTTATCCAGCATATGTTTTACGCAGTGGATGCCCTTCCAGCAGCAACCCATCTCTGGGAAACTTAAAAGTAATCAAATATATCAAATAAATTAAATATTGCCTGCACAATTATTAGAAATAATAATACATTTTTTGTTAATTTTATTATTTTAAATATTATGTTATTGTATATTCTATATTTAATTAGATGTTTTCATACATTTGATTAAACTTGAAAAACAAATCTCATTATGACTCTTATAATGCAGAACAAAATACTTAACTTTAAGAAAAAAAGTTTTTTAAATATAAAAACAGTATTCATTGTACTATTACAATTCATTGTACTACTATTATTGTATTGTGTTAAAGTCCAACCAGGATGATTTACATTGCAATATCACTTTATAAACTGTACAATTGAATTTGACCATTAAATCATATTAAATTGAATTTGAATTGTACATAAACTTAATTATCAGTCATACTGTGAAAAAGTTTAATCCTAAAATAAGCTTTTTCTTTGTTTACAAACAAATATTCTTGCATGTTTCCCCATCTTCATAACAAAGACAATATAATGCTGTCTGTACGTCATGTATCAAATGTATAGCATGAGTTTTGTCTTTTGTTTTCCCCCCACCCATTTACCCATCATTTCTCAGTAGTGGTTATATAACCATAATTTCTATTGTCCTCATTAATAATATCAAAGTGCATCTGTCTGTAAATCAAATATGTATTTAATACAGCAGCTATACCCTGAGTGTTTAGCGACTATTAAAAGAGCCTGTTTGCCCATATAGTTGTTAGACCTGATGCACACGCTGCACACGCGAGCAGCCGGCATCTACAGCTCCTGGGCGGAGGAACAGCGCCATCTAGAGGATGCAGGAAAGAAGATCGAGGCAGACTCTCAAACGCTGTGGACCAGCTGCTGGTGTCCGCTCCTTCAAGGTCAGAGAGTAAAACTATATTCAGTGCTGCTTGAAATACAGGCATATTTCGTCATTAACAAATTTTAAGTTTTAAGGGATAGTTCACACAAAAATGAAAAGTCTGATATCATTTACTCACCCTTGACTTGTTGACTTTTTTCTATCATGAACAAAATGAGATATTATGAAGAATGTTACTTTTTATTGAACACGTTTGATTTGGAGCTATACAACAAAGCCAGAGATCCACCCAACAAAAAAAGTAAATAAAATAAAACCGTAATACTGCAACAATAGGTACAAATTCAGGATTGAAACATATCTGATAAAGTCTGATACATATTTGTAGTTTTCTTACTGGCACCATTTATTTTGGCTGTGGTCTATACCAAACTAATGATGTCCAGTAGATAGAGCCTCCAAGATAGATCAGCTGGAGCAGATGGATCCAGCCATATTTTCAGGATTATTATTTTTTTGCAGCAGTCAGAACGACTGACAAACCATTGACATTCATAGTAGGAATAACAAATACTATTGAAGTCAATGGTCCAACATTGTTCAATATCTTCTTTTGTAGAAAAACATTCTGTAACATTTTAGTTTAAGTATCAATTCTCACTATTAACTAGTGGCTTATTACATGCCTACTATTAAGATATTGGCTGTTTATTTGTATTTATAAAGTACGTATTCTGCATGATATTATTCTACAGCCCTAATTCTGCCCAATGCCTAAATCTAGCTACAGTCTTAACTATTAATAAGCAGCAAATTAGGAGTTTATTGAGCTAAAAGTCATAGTTAATGGTTTGTAATGGCACCTTAAAAATAAAATGTGAATAAAAACTGGTTTGAAACAAGTCAAGGATGAGTAAATGATGACAGAATTTGGATTTTTGGGTGAACTAAACCTTTAACTTGTAATATCGGATGAACTAGATGTTAAATGATGTGGGGGTTTTCTTGTCTACCAGGTATGGCGTGGTTGTGCTGTGACGCACGTAGACAAGTCCGCATGCAAGCACTCACTTACCTGCAAAGGGCACTTCTGGTTCATGATCTGCAAACACTGGATGCGGTGGAGTGGGAGTCCTGCTTCAATAAGGTCAACTAGCTCACTGTTTTAAAATGGATTCTCTGAAACTTTTACTTAACCCTGATGTTATGTTAGAGATGTATTCGTCCACTATGGGGTGCTGCTGAGTCTTAATTTGGCCACAGTTTTCTGTGTTTCAGCAAATGGGATGATTTTGGTGACAAATCTTATTTTGACACACATTTTGGCAAAATGCATTGAAAATTTCAGAAGGTCAACAATGCACCCTGGGAAAATTGACTACACTTTCGTTATGTTGGTGGCTGTTTTTGCCCCAATTACTTTCATTATGATGAGATTTTTTGATTGCAAAGACATGACACCATATGATCATGTATTCTTGATTCTTGATTGTTTTCCTTGTTGGCACAGTTTGTCGTTTTTACTGTTGATCATCAGTTCCAGTGCAAAAAAACGTAGTTTCTGGCTTTTATATGGAGATATATAGAATATTGCGTGTGTGTGTGTGTGTGTGTGTGTGTGTGTGTGTGTGTGTGTGT
>CAIGQW010054451.1:3897540-3933823 GCA_903798125.1 Danio choprae
TATCTATATACCCCCCTCCCCTACCCTTGTTTACAACCATTATTAAACCGATATTCAACACCAGTAACTTTTTTATTCAAAAATATAAAACATTCCTAATTTAAGATGTGTATTAAACTCCTTGCCAGTTTCAATTGGATTTTTAGTGTAGTTTTGACTAACACAATCTATTTGGGGGGGAAAATAACATCTAATTCGAAGAAACCATGAGCTGCTAACAGAACTTACAGAAAGTATATGAACAGTAAATGCTCTTAAGTATACCAGCAGCTCCAGTGTGGATTATTATGGCAATAACTGTCATTTAACTGAAGTTTTTTAAATACTAATGATATAACAAATGATCTCCATAAAAACCTTCACCCACTGGGCAAAAAAGGAGCAGCGCGTCTGCTTCTGCGAGTAAATGTATTCTCTATTCACTAAAGCTCAGACTTATCTGTCATCCATATTACTTGCGCTGACATCCAGAGCCTGCCAGCTGTTTTCACTTTTCCTCAAAAGCCAACTATTTAATGCTTAAGCATACTGTTTTCTCCTGTGATCTCCTAAATAACCAATGGATAGCATCCAAGTCCTCCTGTAGGCGTTTCGAGCTGTTGGAAACTGGGTACCATACAGGACGTCCCACAGCTGAGCACAATCACAGCAACACACTCCCAGCTATCAGCATTTATCTTAGATGAGGTGACATGGAGACTCTTCAAACAAAGCCAGCTCATGACTTTAAGCTGTGGGCAAAGCACACAATTATCCTAACATACCGGCAATGCTCATTAAGTCTGTTTTCAACAAACGCTTAATGGAGTGCTTTGGGTTGACCCTCAAGGAAAATTGTTATCTGTAAACAATCCCATTTACTAAACGGCAGGTGCTCGATCGATCCCTGAAGTACGCAATTTATAATCTGCCATCTTTGTTCGCATTTACAGAATATTTTCAACCAATCACTTAAGTCATAAATGCCACATGAATTACATGGCAATAAGCATGATTTGTCTGGGGTGAGTGTGAGAGAGTTTTGGGCCAGAGGAAGACTACTTATTCTTCCAAACCACTTCCATTTAAAACCCACTGAACATTTATCGATAGTGTACATTCATTTTTATGCCACTTAAAGTGTCAGTTCAGCTCAAAATGAAAATTGTTGTAGATCTCATTGAAACACACACATATATTAGAATTAAACACAAAGCATTTTAATGAAATCTGAGAGATTTTTGTCTCTCCAGTTCACTCAAAACCTTCTTTAAAATTATCATAAAAGATCAACCAAGCATGCTTCTTTCAAATTTCTTTTAAGATTTTGTCTGGAGGGAACATAAAATCAGCAAGTTACAACATACATGTCTATTAGAATTATATTATTATATTATGATATGAATATATATATATAATGATTTTCATTCATTCATTTTCATTTCGGCTTAGTCCCTATATTAATCTGGGGTCACCACAGCGGAATGAACTGCCAACTTATCCAGCATATGTTTTATGCAGCAGATGCCCTTCCAGCTGCAACCCATCTCTGGGAAACATCTATACACACCCATTCACACTCATACACTACGGACAATTTAGCTTACCCAATTCACCTATACCGCATGTCTTTTGAAATTGTGGGGGAAACCGGAGCTCGAACCAGTTTGATGATCTAAGAAAAATCTTTCAGCCACGCAAGGGGATGAGACGTCTTGCTAATAAAGTTGTGAAGGCTAACCAAGCATGCTGGAGGTTCTGTAACCAAATTTGTCAAAATCAAAATCATATATCTCATTTAGAATATATTTGTTTTTGATCTCTTTACAGATATTTTGAAGCATCAGTGTTTGGGGTGTATTCATCACCAATCATCATTTGATAAAATATGTCTTTAATTGTGTTCCAAAGATTAATTAATTTCAGTCACACTTTATTTTAAACGTGCCCTATAAAGGAAATCTGGCATAGCCGAATACTAAGAGTTCAGTAAATGGAAATGGCAACACCGTGAGCCTCAAGCACCATTGTTTCCTCATTCTCATGTACTGTAAATACTCAAGTGTAAAATTGTGGCCAATCAGAACACAATACAAACGGCAGAGCTCATTAATATTGATTACTGTTCCAAATATGGTCAATAAGCACCTTCTAGGGGTATTGTATTGGGTAATAAATGAGCATATAAAACCATTTCTGGAGAATTCAGAGATACCAGAGAATAATTTAACTTACTGAATTTATGCTGTATATTGCACCACAATTCTTGTAATTTATTCATTCATTCATTTTCATTTCGGCTTAGTCCCTTTAATAATCTGGGGTCGCCACAGCGGAATGAACTGCCAACTTATCCAGCATATGTTTTACGCAGCAGATGCCCTTCCAGCTGCAACCCATCACTGGGAAACATCCACACACTCTCATTCACACACATAAACTACGGACAATGTTGCTTACCCAATTCACCTATACCGCATGTCTTTGGACTTGTGGGGGAAACCGGAGCACCCGGAGGAAACCCACGCCAACACGGGGAGAACATGCAAACTCCACACAGAAATGCCAACTGACCCAACCGAGGCTTGAACCAGCAGCCTTCTCGCTGTGAGGCGAACATGCTACCCACTGCGCCACCGAGAGGCCCTCTTGTAATTTATTAAACCATTAATTATGTATTTTGCCTCAATAAACTACTAATTTGTTGATTAATAATAGTTAGCATTAGTAAGGTAGTAAGTAGTTAGGTTTAGATATTAGGTAGGATTAGGCATGCAGAATAAGATCATGCCGAATATGTACTTTACTAATAAACACCTAACCTTTTATTAATAAACAGGTAAATAAGTTAACTAAGGTATAGTTAATAGTGAAAATTGTTGCTTAAACTAAAGTATTACCAAGTTATTTTACTGTTACATAATTTTATGTTCCAAATAAATGCAGTTATTTTGAAAGTTTAGTACAATTCATCAAATAACCTTGAAGAGTTACATAGCTAATCAGAATAATAAATATACATATTAACAGAAAACATTTATTTTAAATACTGTTTCAAAATTCACTGTTTTACTGTATTTTGATAAGTAAATGCTTCCTTGTTGAGCATAAGAGACTCAAAGCACAAACAAACTTACCAATCCTAAACATTTTCTACAATGTGCTAAATGTAAAACCAGAACTTTCAGTCAAAGCATGAAGACAGTTACAATGTTACACCAAACTCCTCTGTTTTCTAAGAAAAGGTTAAAGAGTGTCAGAGGCCGCTGACATCACTTGACTCTCTCAGTGTTTGCCACTGATCACCGAAGCACTATGATTGATCTGTCCTCCTGTGGAGCAGCGGAAGACAAAAACAACCCTAGAATTGAATGTCTGCTCCTCTTCAACAACGGATGGAATCAATATTTGAGCATAATCCCATCAGGCATTTATCACTATCATATGAAACCACCTGAACTCTTAAAAGCGGAACATCTGCATCTAAATTTAGCTGGTGAACGTAAATGCAGTATAGCTTGTGTCCTAATGCATTCACTCATCACACAAAATCACTTATAGGGGTTTGGGTCTCCAGACGCATGTGTCCTTTTACATGGTTTCTGATGAAGCTCTAAATCATGGCACAATCATAAATTGTACTTTGCAGATTCCAGCAGTGTTTCTGCATGAGTTGAGTTGAGAGGACAGACGGAGAGAGTATGGATGGAGCAGAGCAGATGAAACACCGCTGCACCCTCTCATGTTGTTTCTCAAGTCCTCATCTGAAAAAAGCATCAGCAGTCTCTCTGAGAATCAGACCAATTTCAGTCCGCCGGGACTAACACAGGGTGCCTTTTCTCACATATCCCATTGTGGGGTGGAGCAGCATTCTTGTGATGTTTTCAAAAACAAAGTAGAAAAGCAGACTGGCCAGGATTTCTGTGGAAAAGGAACTCTGGTCATCAACATTGTCTGTTTATGAGGGATTGCATCAACGAGTACGAACTGAATTTCCAAGCAGATTGAGGTAAAAATCAGAGTGGGCAGGAATTCTCTGAAAAGGAACTCGGGTTATCAACAGTGTCTGTTTATTATGGTTTGCATCACCGAGTAGGAACTGAAGTTATAAGCAACTGGATACAAAATCTGTGAGGAAAGATCTCTACAGAAAGCTAGGAAAGCTGTTTTTGCATGCACCCTAGTACTGAGTACCAATTCCAATCGTACTAATCACATTTATAATCATAAATCTTTACAAAGATACTGTACAAATACTGTACAAAGAAACAATAACTGACATAGGATAAGATTGTACTGATCTAGAATTAGGAAAGCCAGGATAACAGAGACAAACTTTTGCTAAGCAGTAGAAAGAAGTCTTAAGGAAAGAATAAGGGTCAGGTTGACCTCATTGACATGGATGCTGTCAGCATGATTACTAACAACACAGACTGTGATTGGCTGATGGGGAGGGGTGTAGTCTCTTTTTGGAAATAAATCCCTTGAAACTCATTACAGTGTGATATTATGTTAAATAATGCTTTCAGAAAAATATATATGTCGCCACATTCAAATAAATAAATGAAAGAAAAATTGAAGGAGAAGAAAAAAAGGAGATGAAATACTTATACACAGCAAAAAGAGGAGTGTTGAATTCACTCTCACAGAGTTGATTTCAACACTTTTATGAGTTTATTTATGAGTTATTTATGAGTTATTATTTATCCACACTTTCTGGAGTTAAATTAACATGATACAAATACAAATTTTTTCTCCCAAAAAGTGTTAAAACAACTGTTATACATATATCATAATTGAATAAATATAATAGCTTAAAATGTACTTACCGCCAAAAAGTACACCATGCTGTTAACGATTTCTCTCAGAGACAGACTAACTTGAAATGTGTGGGGGGCTGAGTGCTTGGGCGGAGTATCATGATAACTCCTCGTAGGAGTTAAAGCAACTCTGATAATCAACTCTTTTAAATGACTCCAACACTTGACACGATTCTACATTATATGTGTTATTATATGTGTACATTTTGAGAGTTGAAATTAACTCAGAAAGATTTAACATCGAAATTTCAACTCCCCAGTTTTTGCTGTGTAGCACAAACTTTGGAGTCCTATGTGTAGGACTGACACACTCATTATTTTAAAGACTTTTCCCTAAATCAGCAAACTGAGAGCTACTTTTAGCCTTAAGATATTTGTGAATATGGCATTTTAATAATGGTATTTTAACATTTTAATTTAAATACTTTTACTGTGTGATAATTTAATAATAATGTGTAAGATTATTATTACAGAAATGTGTAAGATTAATATTCAGTGCTGCAACAGAGGCGCTTTCTAGTAATGTTTCTGTTGACTCCTCTGTGTCAGGCTTCTTCAATGGTCTGAGGATAGGGTGGATAATGGTGGAAATCCAAATATGAACTTGTATGTCATAAATGTAATTTGCATATATTACATGAACCTGATATATCAGATTTCTATGTGGGAAAGTCTAAAAAAGCTGATGGAAAAAGGAAGAGAATAGAAAAGCTGGAGAAAAGAAAAGGAAGGAGAGAAAACTGAGGACTACTGGATGTCAAACCTCAACAAACTCCTGCCAGACCTTCCTTCCTGAGGCCAAGACGGAGATCTACCAGAGCTTCCACGTGTCTCTTAACATCTCGTTTTTAACATCTTAACCAGTGCCAAAACCATTTCCAAATCCTCAGAATACAGCTCCAGTACCTGAGGAAATCTCTAGCATGTTCTAATTCCAAACCATTAGCAGTTCCCCCATAGCCCTCTTCAGCAACTGAAAACCTGGTGTTTTCCCTCCAAGTTCATCTTCCCAAATGACTGGTGGTCCTTTCAAGCCTCTTGACAAGTGTATCCTCCTGGCATGGTAAAGTACTGTACGTAGAGTACATGGTGAAGACCATACAGGCCTGTGACTTACTTAAACTGGAAATTATGTCATTTCTCGTCATTCACTTGCCACAAACCTTTTTGCATTTCTTTCTTCTGTTTAACACAAAAGACGTTATTTTGAAAGATTCTTAAAAAACAAAATTGTCTAGTAATTGAGTAGGTACTACATTTGAATTTGAACTTACTGCACGACCATTAGAAAAGTGTTCTATATAGTATGAATGTGAGTAGTATGAATGGAATTCAAACATACTACATCTGCCATTTGTCATTATCATATGACCCACCCGAATCAGTTGCGTCACTTCTCTCCCATTCAGGAAATCTCTCACATGGGAGAGCATAGTGTCCATTGGATGCGTATTTCCGAATCTCGGAAGTAGTAGGCCATCCAGGTACTTCTTGCCTCCTGCTTTTCGAATACTATGAATTCAAACATACTACTCAGCCTGCATACTGTTTTTAATGTACTATATAGTAGTGAATTATGTGATTTCAAACGCAACCATTGATTTCCATAGAATTTGTTTTTGCTACTATGGAAATCAATGGCTGTGTTTGAAAAATCGCAGCCATTGACTTCCATAGTAGCGAAAATAAATTATATAAATTATATGGAAGTCAATGGTTAGCGGTTTCTAACATTCATAATTTTTGGTTGAACTATCCCTTTAAGTTGGAGCGTGTAGACCTCATGCTTGCTGACACAGAGGATGAGGAGAACCAGTGAGGAGTACAAGGCTAAGGTCATACAAACCTGTCTAAATGGCCCAGACTACTGGAGGCTGAAAAGAAGCAGAGACGGTTGACTCCAGTGAAATGGCAGACTCTGAGGCCATGCAAGGACCTTTGGATGATGAAACAGAAGGAGCTGGAAGAGGTCATCGTTATGATGTTTTGTGTACCATCTCCTGATTGTCCCAAGAATTAGACCCAGCATGGAATGTCCAGGAAGGCCCAAAGGCAAAAAGAGCAGTGCCATTTGTTCTGTATATGGAGAAGATTAAGAGCAATGAGAAGAAGAAATGACAGAAGGAGGAGTGAAGCAAAAGACAGATGCTGCTTGAAGGCTTCCAGAATGAGCCAAAACTGAAGCACTTGTGGATCAGCAAGCACAACCGTAACTACAGCAAATATTAACGTAGATCATTGTCCCATTACCTCACTTGCTTCCTTTTCTACATTTAGTTGAAATTTTGTAGTTTGTAATTTTTTATCCAATAACTCATTTAAATGCTTTTTTACATATATTTATATACCTAAAGACATTATGTGACCAAACTTTTATTTAAAGGAAAATAACGGTTTCATAAAACTGTTTGTTTAAATGCACAAAAATATATTGGCTACATTATTTTAACTGAGAAATGAATAAAAATATTAATAAAAAAAATAAGTGTGCTCATTTATGCTGAGCACTGTATATGTGTGTGTGTGTGTGTGTGTGTGTGTGTGTGTGTGTGTGTGTGTGTTCTTTTAAATATATCCAATGTAAAGTGAACAAAATAAAATGAATGAAATGTTATGATTTTAACTTGATTATATACAGCAAATATAATTTTAGTAAAATTTTTACTTTTATTTTAACGTTTAAAACTTAAAAACATAAAAATAAAGAAAATCAACAAAAAGATTTTTATTTAAAATGATTTAACATTGTTAAAATGATACCTATAACTATAAAGTAATAAATCTTTTTCTTTAACCTGGTCACTCTTACACATCAGTGATCCACATGTTTTAGCACAATGTATTTCCATTCCAATTTGGCTCCGAAAAGTCTGTGGTTTGGCGGCATTATGAAATTCTTGATATGGTCTACAAACCCAGGGTAAGGTATATGCCCTACGATAATTAGCTGTCAGGTTGAGGTTTCGTTCAAAAAAAGGAAGTAATTCGCAAACCAACAGGGGACGATATGCTGCTGGGCTTTATGAAGAGACATTCTCATTACCGCCCAATCTTTATAGCGAGACAGTTCAATCCAAAGTGCAGCTCTTTCTCCCAAAAACCAGCTGTCTGTCTTTTGTTGAGCTCTGAGTCTTTATTTCCGCCACAGGGAGTAGGGGAGAGAAATGCGGGATGAATCCTCCCCTTTTGCCCTGATGGGCTTTGCAGGTTTGGGAATCAGGAGAGAGAGAGAGAGATGTTTGTTGTGTTAGAGGAAAGATAGTGAGACTGGGCTTCGGGACTGGGAAAACGATCAGGACACATGATAGGGGATGTAATGAAAGCGTCTTCCTTTTGCAATGCATCGTTCTCACTCTCTCTTCCGATCTTTTTGTCTTGTCTGTTGCACGTCACACCTGCTGTGTGTCTCATGTCTCCATCTTTCTCTCGTTTCCATCTTCACTTCCTGTGTCTCTTTCCTCCAAAATGAATCCCACCACCAGTGCAACACTTAAAGGTTCAGAGCAGTTTCAGCTCTGCAGATTAAGATCCTTAAAAGTTTTATTAATAATCATCTGTTAATTGTTTAGATTAAAGCACACTATGCACAATACATAGTAAGTAAACCAAATTGACAAAATGTTTTGGTAACACTTTACAATAACAGTACATGAATAATGATGCACTAATATGTAAATTAAATGTTACTTCATTATGAACTAATGACGAGTTAAGGCATGACTACAGCATGAGTCACATGTGTTTATCTGTGAATAATGGCTTAATCCTAATTAATTGTTAGTACATGTTTGTTAATGTATTTATTTTAGCTTATTGTTACTAACATGAACTCATGACCTGTTAATGTATGTGTATGTCATGACTTTACTTGGAGGGGTGCATTATCATGAACTCATTCTAAACTAAGTTTAAACTCCTGTGTTTAAACTTAACAGTCATGTATGTCAGTCTAGTGAGTGTTTATATATATATATATATATATATAGGTGTTTTCTCTACATCATTATGAACAGTTTAATCACATGAGTTAAAAAAAATTATAATAAAAAAGATTATGACTTTTCAGACCCCATTTACCTATTTGCATCCTAATGTGTAAACAGGACCGTATGCTGTGTGAAGATTGGATAACAGAGGAGTAGGGAATCTTGGAACATATTACTACTTAATAAGGGCCTATATGTATGTGGGCTTTTAATTTTGAATAAGCCAGCTAATATGTTTTCAGTGAAATGTCATGCCATTATAAACTCGCCACATTTAAAATCTAGTTTGTTTAAAATCAATGATCTTCACTGCCAGATTGAGATATGAAACAAAGTGGATCTTAGACTGGACAAGAAGCACTGCACTGAATTTTATTATTTCGCACCATGTCTTTAAAATATGGAAATTGCTTTTAACACAGTATTTTCAATGAATTTTCTGCACTTGCTTGCTGCTCCTGACGATTCTTGTGTTTAAACAGACTTTCATCTGATTTTGCACTTGAACAACTAAATGAATGCTTAAGTCTATTCATTCATTCATTTTCCTTCGTCTTAGCCTCTTTATTAATCAGAGGTCGCCACAGTGAAATGAACTGCCAACTTATCCAGCATATGCTTTACACAGCAGATGCCCTTCCAGCTGCAACCCATCACTGGAAAACACCCATACACTCATTCACACTCATACACTGCTGACAATTTAGCTTACCCAATTCACCTATAGAGCATGTCTTTGGACTTGTGGGGGAAACCGGAGCACCCGAAGGAAACCCACACCAACACGGGGAGAACATGCAAACTCCACACAGAAATGCCAACTGACCCACCCGAGGCTTGAACCAGCGACCTTCTTACTGTGAGGCGACAGTGCTACACACTGCGCCACCGCGATGATTCTAAGTCTATTTAATGAACTATATTTTAAATAAATCGCATTATCGATTCTGTATAAGTAACCTCGTGAAATTGAAATTAATTCTATTCTGTTGAACCTATAGTTCTATTGAATCTACCTTTCACCGGAAGTTTATTGGTGGCTGAAAAACACTTGCACTCTGGATATAGCCCATTGCATCTTTATTATTACATTTTATAACATACTATATTTTGGGACAGGCTAATTATATTTCCAAAAAATTATATTAAGGATGGATAGAATGTAAACTGGGACATAGAGTTAGTCTTTTAGTGATTCCATCTGAAAATCATTTGGTTATTTTGTTGAAAAATGGCAGCAGTTCTTGCCAATTAGTCTGTGTGAGATTTGGACAAGTTTATTTTAAGTTGAAACTATTTCTGATCAACATTATTCCGCAAGTGCTGTTGAATCGATAAAAGTTAATGTGTGCTCAGAGGGCTCCTATACTGGTGCCTTTAAGTGTCAATCAAAGCCTTTTCCTTTCACCTCCTCGGTTAAGAGAGCACGGGATCAGAGAGGATGTGGATGTTGGGTCACCAGTGGGCGGGGTATTTACAGCCTTCTCTGCTTACCGGAGGAAAGGCAATGGCATGGCCAATCCCACAGTATATAAAAGTGTCACACACCAGCTGATGGTGATGAATAGCCACCGCCAACGTGCAGATCGCTGAACATTAAATAAATCCTTAAAATCAACATTATCTACATGGCCTGGATGTAATATCCTACAAACCATAAAAGAAAGGTCAGAGCTCCTAAAAATGGCTATTACTTAAGTTTTTTATGACCTGTCCAATAAAACCACTATGGCATTTTAACGTGGGCTTAATCTAATGAGAATGTGGCCCTGCATTCCCCATGCTTTGGGATTGTTTTATCCATCAAAGCCAAAAAGGAATTAGGAATCCTCAGAACGCTCATTGACCTGCAATAAAAAGGTTCATGTCTGTTGTAATAATGACCCGAATCAGTAAGCAAATTAGGGAACACTGTAAAACATGTGCTTTTTAAGTTAGCACAATGCTTTAGAATAATTAGCGCTGGTGTTGATTCCAAAAGCCCTTTGGCTCATGATGTCACGCCGCCATTAGAAACATGTTTATCATAAGATTCCACTATGATGATCAAGGCTCGACTTGCTTATTTCAGTTAGAGAACCTTTCCCCTCATTAGACCCATATGTTTAATGAATCTGGAGTGCATTCAAGGATTTTTACTCACCCGTTCATCTTCGCCTTAGGGGTCAGTTATGTTTTTCATGCGCTTTCCTGGCTTAGAAAGGAATAAAGATATGTGTGTTGAAATGGCAGCTCTCAATGAAATCTCCATCTCCATCTTCAGCTTCACAGCCTCATTGTCCCCTCGGGGGGTAAAGAGGTCCTCCTGAGGGCCAAAGTCCTAGTGCCCCCTATAAGTGCTTCTTAAGCTTCCTGCCATGGCCCGGCTTTGTTCTGCTGTTGTGAGAACAGGGGCTCCACACAGAGAGCAGTGCCTGTGAGCATATGTTCTTCTAATTTGCTTTGATAACTGCCAGATGATGAGGCAGGGGCCCCTCCGAGTCTGTGGCGCGAGGGCCAGGATGGGTCTTGTCTGGAAAGAGGGACGGTGGGGAGCCTAGGGATCTGTTCTTGGAATGCGGTCCCACTTTCTCTTCCTGTGACATGGAAGACCTGTTGGTTAACCTGCATCTGCTGAGCATCAAGAAGCAAGAACAAAATGCCGATGCTGTAGATATGTAATTGAATTGTAAGTAATATACCAATTACAATTGCAAAATTTAGGGTGAGTAAAATTCAGCATTTTATCCAGCAAGCATGCATTCGGATATCAATGGTGTTATTTATATTCACCAACAAATTTTATATTCTTACAAAAGTTTTTGTTTTCTAATAAACTTAACTTTAAACTTAAAACTAATTAAACTTTAAACTTTCTATTCAACAACGTTTTTTACAAAAAACCTTAACAGTTTTCATGATTGATTTAGCTAGGAATGTTTTTAAGCAGCAAATAAGCATATTAATATGATTTCTGAAAGACACTGTGACACTGGAAACTGGAGTAATTGTAAATAGTGAAAATTGCATTACAGGAATAAATAACATTTTACTAAAATAGTGTGCTTTCCTAGGTAGATTACTTACAATCTGTTACTGATTACAAATTTGGTAACAGTTGGTAACATATTTTAAATATTGACTAATTTGTTGATTACATTTGGATTACTTTTTGTCTTAAATTGCCTCCAAATTCAGAAGCATGGATAGTGTATACATTTACAATATATTTTTATGGCCATTATGTACTGTGAATATTCAAAGATAATCAAGATCACACATAGTTGATTTTATAAAAAGTAAAATTAAAAAGAAAACAATAGCAAAAATTACAATTACAATTCAAATACAATTCTCGCTATTAACACAACATTAACTATGCCTTTTAGCTCAATAAACTCCTACTTGGCTGCTTATTAATAGTTATTAAGGAAGTTAGGTTTAGGTATTGGTAGGATTTGCTAGTAGAATAAGATCATGCAGAATATGTACTTTATAAGTACTAATACACAGCCAATATCTTAATAATAGGCAATAGACCCTTTTCACATTTCCGGGTTTCTCAGTAGCGGAAGGGGTCATAGCTGGGTAAGCTCAGAGCGCAGTGAATGGAAGAGTACAACAAATAATTTTTTTACAATCTTATTTGCTCAAATAATAAAATAAAAACTTCAAGATGGTGTTATCAAGACTTAAAGAAAAAGGAAAAAAATTGTGAGACTGATAACGGCTGCTAGAAGAGAGAATAATGTCAAATTTACTCTCAGTCCCATAGACGCTGCATTAGAAACACCTCGCACAAGCGGTAATTCGTTTTTTGTAATTTGACGCAAAGATGATAAAATACGTTCATAAATATATATAAATGTTCATACGATTTAAAAAAAAAAATCCAAATATTAAAAACTTTCAAGGATTTAACATTATGATGACCATTAAACGCGTCATAACAGGCTTGTGAAAAAGGTCCATAAGCAACTAGTTAATACTAAGAATTGGTCCATATACTAGTGTTACAAATCTACAAGTGCTACTTGCATTCTGAGAACTAATTTTATCAAACAAATTCAACCTTGGTGATCAGAAAAATCTATCATTAGAACTCTTACTGACCCCAAAGCTTTTGCAAATATATTTGCATTTCAAGTGCCTTAAGTTTGAATATCTTAAACAAAAATGGCTTTAATAAATTGCCTAAAGCCATCCAGTCATTTGGGATTGGCTATTTATACCAGCTATTACCATTTTTGTGTGCGATATACATCAGGCAATTAGTGAACAGACACTTGGTGGTCTGAGAAATGAGACTCACTCATGATTGAGAAAAATACTTGATTAAAAAGTTATCAGAGAGATGAAAACTGCTCTTCTTAAAGAGAGAGTTCACCCTAAATGAAAATTCTGTCATCATTTACTCACCCTTCATTTGTTTAAAACATTTTTGAGTTTCTTTCTTCTGTTGAACACAAAAAAAGATATTTTGAAGAATGCTCGTTGATGGCACAGACTGACATTCATGGTAATTTTTTCCTACATTGGAAGACGATGGGTGTCAGCAACCAGCATTCTATAAATATATTTTCTTTCGTGTCCGAAAGAAGAAAGAAACTCAGAGGTTTAAAACCACATGAGTGGGGTTAAATTATGTATAATTTTCATTTTTTTGGTGAACTATACTTTTAATATTTAATCAACGTTTTCATTTTAATCTCCGATTTGTTATACTTTTGATTTTGATAGATTATGCCATTTAAAATCAAATGAGACAAATTACCTTTCATCTCATTTGTTAGCAATTACTACAAAAAAAAGACTATTGCTCAGGATTAAATTAATCCTGAATTTATATTACACTTATATCCATTTCACTGGTTTCAAATGAATGCGTTTCTCATGTATGTTATAGTTTAAGAGTCTTCTGTGGTCATGAAACTATAACTCAACTGTCCAATATATTCCTCGGATCTGAAATCGGCACTTTAAAAGTCCATCCACTGTGCAGAGATGTTTATTTTATGTATCGTTTGCTCCGTGCACTAATGGTATCATTTGTAATGTGGGGGAACTGGAGCTGGATCTGGTGATGTTCTTCTCGGAGTGTGTTCATAACTCTGTGTGCGGCTCACGGATCTCTTCACTCTCGCAGCTGTCTGGGCAATTATGTCCTGCACACCCTCAGACGTACACACAGCGGAGATGAGATGGCACATTTTAGCAATCAGTGACAGGTCTCCACTATGTAATTTAGTGCTAATGTCTATTTCAGAGCTGAGTCAATCGGCTGAAAGGCAAGGTCACGTCATCCAGAGATGAGAAACAGCAGATGAGCACTGCGAATTGAATTATCTGATTATCTTTATAAGCAAAGGCAGCTCAAAAGTGTTTCTACATTTACTTTATTTGTATAAAACAACTAAGACAACAAAATTTATATATTAATATTAAGAATAACTAAACACATATACAATCATATTTCAAGTTAACTCAATTTTACAACCCCAAATCAGAAAAAGTTGGGACAGTATGGATAACGCAAATAAAATAGAAAGTAGTGATTTCTAAATTTACTTTAGACAGACCCTGGCTTTTGGACTTGTTGCTGGAAACTATAAATGATAATTTTGTTATTTGGTCTAGTGCACACAGCATCCATTTCACCAAAAAACAACTGAAATACTGATTCATCTGTACACGATTCCACTGTGTGATGGTTCCAGATGCCTCTTAGCCCAGAGTACTCGATGGCGGATCTGGACACTGTTAACATAGGGCTTCCTTTTGGCACAGTACAGTTTTAGCTGGCATTTGTAGATGTAACTATGTATTGTGGTACTTGACAAAGGTTTGCAGTAGTCTTAAACCCATGTGGTAATATTGCATAGAGATGAATGATGATTCTTGATGCAGTGCCACCTAAGGGATTGGAGATCATGGTTGTTCAGCTTAGGCCTGCAACCTTGTCCTTTTCGCACTAAAATTCCTCCAGATTCCTTGAATCTTTTAGCTTTGTTATGTACTATTGAAGGTGAAATATCCAAATGTCTTCCTATCTTTCTTTGAGGAACATTGTTTTGAAATATTTTAATCATTTTCTCACCTGTTTGTTGGGAAGTGGCGATCCTCTGCACATCTTTGCTCCTAAAGGACTAGACCTTTCTTGGACGCTGCTTTTGTACCAAATCATAATTACAGTCATCTGCTGGCATCACCTGTTTCAAATCACATCATTATTTAACCAATTTACCTGATTACTAGCCCTAAACTGCTCCTGTTTCAACCTTTTTGGAATGTGCTGCAGGTCTGAATGACGGGAAAGGATGGATTTTTACAAATGAAAGAAGTTGACCAGACAAAATGTGAAATATGTTGTGTTCATGTTGTCTGCAATGAAATACAAGTCAAATTAAAATTAGAAAAATCTTTTTTTTTTTTTTTTTTGCGTTTTTCATACTGTCACTGATTTGGGGTATAAAAAAACCTTTTAACTTTTCCATTACATTTTGCAAACAGTATTTATGTGTGTGTATTTATTTTGTTTTGTTTTGTTACATATTATTTGTTATTATATTATATTATATTATATTATATTATATTATATTATACTATATTCATTCATTCATTTTCCTTTGGCTTAGTCTCTGATTCATCAGAAGTCACCACAGCGGAATGAACCGCCAACTATTCCAGCATATGTTTTACACAGCGGATGCCCTTCCAGCCGCAACCCAGTACTGGGAAACACCCATACACTCTCACATTCACACACACACACTCATACAATATGGCAAATTTCAATTCACCTAGACCGCATGTCTTTGGACTGTGGGGGAAACCGGAACGCCTGGAGGAAACCCACGGGAACACGGCGAGAAAAATGCAAAAACTCTATACAGAAATGCCAACTGGCCCAGCCAGGACTCAAACCAGCGACCTTCTAGCTGTGAGGCGACATTGCTAACCACTGAGCCACCGTGCCGCCTATATTATATCATCTTATTTTATATTTTCATTTAGCATATCCATTCTTTTAAATTGATAAATTAAAAATAAAAAGTTTTATTTATAAAATTGGGCCTCACAGTGGCGCAGTGGGTAGCACGTTCACCTCACAGCAAGAAGGTCGCTGGTTCGAGCCTCGACTGGGTCAGTTGGCGTTTCTGTGTAGAGTTTGCATGTTCTCCCTGTGTTGGCGTGGGTTTCCTCCGGGTGCTCCGGTTTCCCCCACAAGTCCAAAAACATGCGGTATAGGTGAATTGGGTAAGCTAAATTGTCCGTAGTGTATGAGTGTGAATGGGTGTGTATGGCTGTTTCCCAGAGATGGGTTGCAGCTGGAAGGGCATCCGCTGCGTAAAACATATGCTGGATAAGTTGGTGGTTCATTCCGCTGTGGCGACCCCTGATTAATAAAGGGACTAAGCCGAAATAAAAAATGAATGAATGAATTTATAAAATTAGATTTTTTTATCTATTTTTTCATTCTATCCTGATTCACAAAAAGACTGCACAGACAGCACAACTGTTTTCAACACTCATAAGAAACAATAAAAAGTCATAATAATACTAATAGCAATAATAATAATACAAGAATAACATTTTAATAAGATCAAGATTTTTTTGAGCACCAAATCAGGAAATTAATCTGAAATCTGAAAATTGTTATTTGCCAACACAGGAATGCATCACAGTTTCAAATATATTTAACTGCTTTTTAAAATGGTAAATATTTTACAGCATTACAGATTTTACTGTATTTTTAAACATATACATAATTCATGATGCTTATAAGAAACTTCTTTCAGACGCATTACTTTATCTTACCCAGAGCAAATGCATGAGTGGTATTAACTACTGTATATTATGGTACTAACTTTCAAATGATACCATATACAGTATTTAAACTGTTAATGTGTATATTACAAATGAATAAATGAATAAACACAGAAAATGGGTTTGAAATGATTGATAGCTGTTAGATTTTCCACAGAAATGACCTTCCAGATGAACCTCCTGTGCATGTGATCTTTTGAAACCATGACCAGGAAGCAATTAGTTAGGGCTGGAAATCTGGACTGCAGGTCACCCCGACAGATATTTCTACTTAAGTCTCAGGAGTGAAGAGCTGTAGGTTTCGTGCAGTGACGTTTCCGTAGGGTGGAGAAAAACAAAAGATACTATAAATATCCATTGAAATGGCCACACTCCCATATAGATAAGCAGTGAAGGAAATCACTTAAAGTTGCTGCTGCTGTAATGTCACGTTCAGGCTTGCTTCTGCAGGTCAGAACAGGCCACACATTTTTTTTTCATAGTAACCTATAAATCTGCTTGGTGGACTTATAAAGGTAAATCTAAAACATTTCAGCAAGCCAAGGTCGTAATGTTAAAGATGCAAAGATGAAGCTAAATCTTTAGTAAAAAAAAAACAAAAAACAGTAATTAGACAACAAGTAAAACAGAAGTAAAACATAGTATTTTACAAGACTGAATATAGCTGTCAGCATGGTGATAAAATTTGAAACATTTCCCTTCTGTTCTGTCCTCACAGGACTTCACTCAGCACTGATCCGGAGGTGGACAGACAGAAGTGAACCAGGATATGCGAAACAACAACGGAGACAGCCAGATCCAGGCCATTAAATGCTCCATCAAAAAGGTTTTACTGAGCCTTATTGGGCAAACAGTATGGAAGGGAAATATAATCACACAGCTCTCTACCTTTTTTGTTTTGTCTAAAAATGTTAACTAGTCCTCATAAATGCCCAGATGTACCGACAGCTCAATCTCAAGTTGTGTGTTTATTCTATATTTAAAAGTAAATACCGTGTTGGCGTGGGTTTCCTCCGGGTGCTCCGGTTTCCCCCACAAGTCCAAAGACATGCGGTATAGGTGAATTGGGTAAGCTCAATTGTCCGTAGTGTATGAGTGTGAATGGGTGTGTATGGATGTTTCCCAGAGATGGGTTGCAGCTGGAAGGGCATCCGCTGCGTAAAACATATGCTGGATAAGTTGGCGGTTCATTCCGCTGTGGCGACCCCAGATTAATAAAGGGACTAAGCCGAAATGAAAATGAATGAATGAATGAATAAAAGTAAATAAGTTACTTTATAAACTACATATTGTTCTTGTTCTCATTTATTTGTGGCCAGGGGTCACAAATAAATGAGCTAATTTGTATAAATTTGTACAATCTCATACATACAATGGTGTATGTATGTATGGATGGTTGGTATGGTGAATGGATGGTTATGTTTAAAGGTGGGGTTTGGATAAAAATCCTCCTTTTAGATATCTTACATTTTCATTAGACTGAATTAGCCACTAAATTGACAAAATGTAAAATAGGTATGTTTCCATGTGAGATTAGGCTGGGCCCTCACTGCTGTGAGTAACATTTAAATAAATATATAAATAAGTGTAAATAAGGTAGACCACTTCAGAAATCAATTGTTTGGTGAATGGCATCGAAAGGTTAGTGCTCTGTCATGTTTAATTACCCTCAACACAAAACCCTACCCGAAACAAAGCGAAACAAACACAATAGTGAGATAAAACACATTTACTGAAGCAACTATGTCATTTTAGCTTGCCTCTACAAGTCTTTGAGCGGTGTCTTTGAGTTTGAGTTGTTTGTTGTGATTCATGTTTCATGGGACTAATACCCAGACTACTAGCTGAGAACTGAGCAAACTTTCTGCATCAGCAAAACATTGAGCAGATTATGTGATGAACGCATTTACATATAAAATAATAAATGAAAGAAAAATATAGATAGCATAGACCACAGATGTCTAACAGACACAGTTTAGCACAGTTTAGCTTCAAGCCTAATTAAACACACCTGATCAAACGAATTGAGTTGTTTTGGCTTATTTGAAAACTTATGGTAATTCTGAGTTCGTAAATCGTCTATTGTTTTCACAATGTATGACTTTCTGGGGTAACGTTCAGTTGCTGCTGCGTTCACGTTGCAGAATGGAGCAGTGGCAGGAGGATACACACTTCATGACTACACTAGAAACAACAGCTGACAACTCTGCCTTGCTCGCAAACACACATGAGAAGGCATAAGGAAATAACACAAGACCACGAGTAAGAACCTTAAATTTTTAATAGTTTGTATATGCACAGGTTTGCAGTGAAAGGGCAAAAATAAAAAAAGAAAGATTATGGAGGAAGAAATGGTTGAGGACAAAGAGAGAAAAAAAGAGGTTGCGGTCAAAAAATAATGCTGCAGTGTGCTCCTGCTTTGGCTAGTTAAGCAAAAGTTTCTTTGTTTCTGTTTAATGTATTTTTAAAGATTAAAGATTTTGAACTCCCCACTGCCATGTGTCTTGCTCTCATTGGCCTTAGGTTTTATGGCCAATTTGTTTTTTAGTCAAAACTCATTTCACACAGCTTGATTTTGAATTCTCTCAGATTGCCTCTTTGATTAACACTTTGTGACCAAGCACAGATTTGCCTTCTGTTTAGGCCAGGGGTCACCAAACTTGTTCCTGGAGGGTCGGTGTCCTGCTGATTTTAGCTCCAACCCTAATCAAACACACCTGAACAACCTAATTAAGGTCTTACCAGGTATACTTGAAACATCCAGGCAGGTGTATTAAGGCAAGTTGGACCTAAACCCTGCAGGGACACCGGCCCTCCAGGACAGAGATTGGTGACCCCTGATTTAGGCTATTAGTTGACGATTTTATAAACATTATTGGTAAGTAAAAATCAGGGCTAAAACTGTGCTGTGTGAACTCCGCATAAGTGTGTTGAAGCAGGGTTGGACCTAAACTCTGCAGGGCTGCGGTCCTCTAGGAACTGAGTTTGACACCACTGGCATAGACAGTATCAAAACACAGGGAGACTGGAGGCAGTATTAGTGCAATAACCAGGTAGTATTTATTGAAACTGGAGTGCAAATAGGGGAGAGTATTCAGAATTTTGCCAAGCGTTCAGTCTTTGTTTGCAGGTGGACATTCATTTGCCAGGAAAAACACAAAAGTCATGAGATCAAGATACATCAAAACCAGAATATAATGAGACAGTAAGACATCCATGTAAATCTCAGACTGGTAATGGAAGTTCAGGTATTCTTTGAGTTCTTATGAGACTCAGGTTCTGAAAGTTCAAGGTAGTGAACTTTTTGAAAATGGTTAAAGACTTAGTTGTTCTGGTGGAAATACATGATTTATTCTAACAATGGAGGCTTCTGAAGGGCACTTACTTTACTGTAAGTCTGAAGAAGGGTTTATGTATTTAAGCTGCTAAGGAAAATCTGCAGGACTGGGCAGTTCTTACAATGTGATCTGTGAAGTTTAGCTGATCGCCTTAACTCTAAGGTTCCTAGCTGTTGTGTCAGGTTAGATTTTTTCTTTTCTTTTTCTTTTCATGGTCTGCATCTTCTTAAACTTAGTTGACAGTTAATTTGCTCCTCAGTTTCTCTCTGCCTGTTCAAGGGCTTCTTGTAGGTTAATTGTACTTGTTATCTGTCTCAATTGTGGATGCTAAACCTTCAATTCAATTCTTGTCAAGTGATGTCCTCCTATTGAATGCTCTGTCCGGTCTACCAGCTGCCTTCTGTGCCTACTCCTCCAGCCATCATCTGGTGGAGTTGTCACTTTTGGTCTGGGTCTTCAGTTGTCATGGAATAAACTGACCAGAATGGACCAAGCAAAGGAATCTCCAATTTGCTCTGCAGTCATGATGCAGGGTGCTATGCTCAACTGGCATAAAGAGGAGCTTTCCACTGTTAAGTACACTGTGAAGAGCTTGGTGGCCCAAGTAAAAGAAGTAACCAATCAGCTGAATAACCTATGACAAGATGAACGATGATGCCCAAGTCACAAATTTTTTTATAGCCCACAATTAATAACCTTTCTTTTTATTCTGGACAGCCAACACATTGCCATGGCTTTTG
This sequence comes from Danio choprae, assembly GCA_903798125.1. Classification (NCBI taxonomy): domain Eukaryota; kingdom Metazoa; phylum Chordata; class Actinopteri; order Cypriniformes; family Danionidae; genus Danio; species Danio choprae. Next base: position 3,918,210 of record CAIGQW010054451.1, read on the forward strand.
ACTCATTGTGAGATGTTTTTCATTCTAAAACTTGTCTACCTCTACAGAAGACAGCTACAAAAGATTATCTCCTTAATGTGTGGGATCATGAGTGACTATGTGGGAATCTGAGTTCTGTGGTCAGCTTGCTTTCATCAAACAAATGATAAAGATCTTCGACCGCTCAGTTTGTTGATGCTCTTCGACAGGGTAGAAGGACCGCCGCAGATTATGTGATGGGGCCTTGCACCTTAAGCCTAGTTCACACTACATGACTTTAAACATTGGCAGTAAATGTAAAGGATCCACAAGAGGGGGTCACACACTACACAATATGACAACAATTCTTTCACCCAACAACTCTGTCCAGCCCCTAAACATTAAAAATTAAATGTTCAGGGCACAGTCGTCAGAAAGAACACAAGACTATTGGCTGCTTGTGTGATGATGACACCAGTGGCACGAAGTGTTTAAAATCTCTCCGAAAGCGTTCAAGCAATCTGTCAGCAGATTGATAGCTTGTATATCTGCACAGCTCAGCTGACAGACATGGTTTCCATATGCTCTGGTGTACATGTAAATGCAGGGTGAAGTGAGTGAACCAATGACCATTCCAGCCAATCACAAACATTTCTGATGAGCCAGTACACATAACATGACTTGTCCTCTCATTGGCTGTAGCTCGTCACTAAATCTAACCCCATGTGGGGTTGAGTCATCTGACTGGTCCAGAAAGCATGCTAGATAATTGCTTTTCATCTGCGATGTGTCCGTGATGAATCAGGCAGACTCTTTGATGCATCATTCAGTAGTAAACACTGCTGAGTGCAGATCATCTGCTAATTTTCATTTTTGAGAAAAAGACAGGTCTTTGAATCTCTGAGTTGATTATAAATGGCTTAATACTATTACTATAAAGAACCATTATCCATTACCTCTCATGTCATCAGCTTTCAAGATCCTGCATAGAGCAAAGATAGATCTCAGAAATGCACACCACCAAGTGCACATCAAGGAGGGTGACGAGTGGAAAATAGCATTCATCACCCCCCTAGATCTTCCAAGTACTCATTAGTATGCTTAATATTTTAGTTTTTGTGTACCAGGATAGTATAAAAAAATTTTTGCCCTTGTTTCAAGATTGCATCTAACATGTTTGATACAGGGAAGCATGGTGGCGCAGTGGGTAGCGCTCTCCCCTCACAGCAAAAAGGTCGCTGGTTCGAGCCTCGGCTGGGTCAGTTGGCATTTCTGTGTGGAGTTTGCATGTACTCCCCATGTTGGCGTGGGTTTCCTCCGGGTGCTCCGGTTTTCCCCACAAGTCCAAAGACATGCGCTATAGGTGAATTGGGTAAGCTAAATCGTCCGTAGTGTATGTGTGTGAATGGGTGTGTATGGATGTTTCCCAGTGATGGGTTGTGGCTGGAAGGGCATCCGTTGCGTAAAACATATGCTGGATAAATTGGCAGTTCATTCCGCTGTGGCGACCCCAGATTAATAAAGGGACTAAGCCGAAAAGAAAATGAATGAATGAATGTTTGCTACAAGGCTTGTAAGAGAATTGTCTTTTGTCAAAACTGTATTACATGCTAGTTCAATGTTTTTGGCTTCCTTCATGTTCATTCGTGATCCTGTCAAGGGGCATTGATTCATTGGAGTTCAGAATGTATTAGTTTGCCCAAGAGATTAAATGCTGGACATGTGCATTGGGTACTATTTTTCCACAATTTCCCCTTCCCAAATTCCTTTGCTAAACCTGGATGGAAAAACTTTTAGTTATCCTTTTGATTCTGGGTCTTCAGTTGTGACGCTAGTAGTAAACATCAGCTTGTATTAATATACAAATCATGCATTAAATAAAAGAATTGTGCAAGGAACTGTAAAAAAATAAAATCAATCAATCCATTAATGTGGCGACACAGTGGCTCGGTGGTTAGCACTGATGCCACACAGCAAGAAGGTTGCTGGTTTGAGTCTCGGCTGGGCCAGTTGGCATTTCTGTGTGGAGTTTGCATGTTCTCCCTGAGTTGGCGTGGGTTTCCTTCAGGTGCTCCGGTTTCCCCCACAGTCCAAAGACATGCGCTATAGGTGAATTGAATAAACTAAATTGGCCATAGTGTATGAGTGTGAATGAATGTGTATGGATGTTTCCCAGAACTGGGTTGTAGATGGAAGAGCATCCGCTGTGTAAAACATATGCTGGATAAATTGGCGGTTCATTCCGCTGTGGCGATCCCTGATGAATAAAGGGACTAAGCTGAAGCTGAAGGGACTAAGCTGAAAAATGAATGAAAGAATCCATTAATGCACCTGTGCGTATAATTTGTGTAAAATGATACAAAAGTTCTCATTTTACTAGAACTCATTAGAGCTTATTCTCAAATTGCATGTAAAATGTTTCTGTATACATGCATGAGTAATATTTTGTAATATTTTTGTACTTGCAATTCAAAGCAACATTGAAACGTTGTACATTTAATGCTGTAAAGCTGTTTGCTTTATGATTTCCACACAATTATAGCAGTGAAAAAACAGCAATTAAGAGAAAAGCATCTGATTAAAGCAATATGGATATTTGCACGAGCTCTGCAATTTGGCACTCCAATCAAGTAAAGTTTATTTATATTCAGTAGAAAATGACAGTAAAGTAGATAGATTTCATTCATTCATTCATTTTCTTTTCGGCTTAGTCCCTATATTAATCAGGGGTCGCCACAGCGGAATGAACCGCCAACTTATCCAGCATATTTTTTATGCAGTGGATACCCTTCCAGCTGCAACCCATCACTGGGAAACACCCATATACTCTTATTCACACACATATACTACGGACAATTTAGCTTACCCAGTTCACCTATAGTGCATGTCTTTGGACTTGTGGGGGAAAACGGAGCACCCGGAGAAAACCCACCCCAACAAGAGGAAACTCCACACAGAAATGTCAATTGACCCAGCCGAGGTTCGAACCAGCAACCGCCTTGCTGTAAGGCGACAGTGTTACAGAACTGTGCCACCGTGCCACCCGTAGATCGATTTATAAAAATTTTTAATTTGAAACTGCTGTGAAATGTAGCGTAAGCACAATCAATACCAATTTGTGAATTTTTTTTTTTAAAGTTTCATTTTTGGTGAACCTTGGCACAGAAATTTCGTTGTTGACCGATTCTTGGGTCAGTAGTGGCCTCTGTGCAATATTGATAACTGAACAAAATAATAAGCTGGGCAAATACTATAAAACTGATTATTTTGATTGATTGAATATTTATTTTAAATATATTTGTTTAAAATGTGTACAGTTGTATACCACCTAAATGCCAAATATAGTAGCCATTTTAATTTTCTCTGCATAAAGAACATTTGTCTACTGTGAACATATAGTCCAAGAAATAATTAATAGTATGAATTACTTTGAGGCCGTACGGTGGCACAGTGTGTAGCATAATCGCCTCACAGCAAGAAGGTCACTGGTTCGAGCCTCAGCTGGTTCAGTTGGCATTTCTGTGTGGAGTCTGCATGTTCTCCCAGTGTTTGCGTGAATTTTCTCCGGGTGCTCCGGTTTCCCCCACAAGTCCAAAGACGCGGTATAGGTGAATTGGGTAGGCTAAATTTTCCGTAGTATATGTGTGTGAATGAGTGTGTGTGGATGTTTACCAGTTATGGGTTGCAGCTGGAAGGGCATCCGCTGCGTAAAACATATGCTGGATAAGTTGGCGGTTCATTCCGCTGTGGCGACCCCTGATTAATAAAGGGACTAAGCCGAAAAGAAAATGAATGAATTACTTTGCTAGTATGCTACTGCTTAAGTGGAAGTCAGCCAAACAACTGAAATGTGTTTTTTCACGTGTAATAAGGCCATAAAGAAAAGTAGAGTTCAGAGTCTGGAAACAGCCAGTGTGTGTGTGCGTGCGTGCGTGTGTGTTGGGATAAAAAGGATGTTGGGGGATTCTGGATTAGATGTACTTATCTAATGATCACAGAATGTCTACAACTGATAAAGTGGCCGTTATACCCTCATCTTATATCCTCCTCTCTACAATATGTTTTTATTGACTTTTATAATCCTTATAAACTGTAAAAGACATCATGAGGCTCTTGATTGATCAGTGCTGTGTCAGATGTTTGTATTTGTTTGGCACTCTGTTATCAGTTCCCACTGGACACAGATCATTTCCACTTGAACCGTTTGAATGCAGTTCAGCTCTACTGTTTCTGTACAGCATCCATCTAGTTAAGATAACACAAACATCCCTTCAGATTTTAAGAGGATAGAAGAGTGTGTTTGGTCTTTTGAAAAGTGTGTTCATTAGTCTATTCGCTTCTAGCTTCCTATTCACAAGAACTTGAAGAAAATTATTCATATTAATGAACACGGATTATGTGCAAACTATATTTAGTTTAAAGCTTAGTGCACAACGCACTCACAGACCAAGTCAGATATTCAAGCCTCAAACTCTTCTTGACAATGGTACAATATGGATAAACCCAAACTTTGGGTTCAATATTAGAGTAAATTGAGTGTATAAGAAATTATATGAGCAGGATTTCAGAAAAGGACAGAGAGAAACTAATACTTTCACTCAGCAAAGATGAATCACATTAATTACAAGTGACTGTAAAGATATTTATTAATATTTTATTGAACAAAATATATATTGAAAAATGCAGTGTTTGACTTGTTTTCCCAAAAGTATTGAGCAGCAAAGTTTAACAAAAGATTGAAATTGTATGCATGTGATCATATTTTCTGCATGATCATAATAATCATTAGAAATACATCATAATCATGTATTTAAGTATTTAATCATGTATGTATTTATCTTTATTGAGTCCTGTAGTTCATAATTTTATGATTTGTTTAGTGTTTGAGGAAGTGCTTTGCATTGACTTAGATTTCATATTAAATATAATTTGTCACACTTAGTTTCAGATCAACCAATAAATTAAAACATTAGTCAAAGACAACACACATTATGCAGTTTTTACATTTAAGTGTTTTATTTTTTAAGGGAAAACAATATACAAAACTACATAGCCTTGTGTGAAAAAGTGTTTGCCCCTATACCTAATAACAGATCGGGCCACCCTTAGCAGCAACAACTGCAATCGAGTGGTTTCGATAACTTGCGATGAGTCCGTTACAGTGCTGTGGAGGCATTTTGTCCCACTCAGCTTTGCAGAATTGTTGTAATTCAGCCACAATGAAGGGTTTTCATCCATGAACCGAATTTTTAAGGTCAAGCCAATTGGATTCAAATCAGGACTCAAATCAGATGACTTGCTGGTGTGCTTTGGATCATTGTGCTGTATGTAGCTTTGGATTTTGTTGTCCCATAACAATAAAATCCTTCAATTTAAAAACTGCATGATGTGTTTACTTGTGTTGACTAATGACTAATATGACTAATAATTACATTTGTTTGATGATCTGAAACATTTGTGTGACAAACATGCAAAAAATAAGAAATTAGTAAGGGGGTAAACACTTTCACACCACTATATTTACCTTCACATTTATAAGCCTCTCAAGCTCTATCAGGTTGGATGAAAAGCGACGGTGTACAGCCATTTTCAGATCTCTCCAGAGATGTTCAATAGAATTTAGGTGTGGGCTCTGGCTGGTCCACTCAAGGACATTCACAGAGTTGTTGTGAAGCCACTCCATTGATATTTTGGCAGTGTGCTTTGGGTCATTGTCCTGCTGGAAGATGAACCGTCGCCCCAGTCTGAGGACAAGAGCACTCTGAAGCAGGATTTCATTCAGGTCTCTGTACATTGCTGCATTCATCTTTCACTCTATCCTGACTCATCTTCCAGTTCCTGCTGCTGAAAAACATCCCCACAGCATGATGCTGCCACCATCATGCTTCACTGTAGGGATGGTGTTAGCCTGGTGATGAGCGGTGCCTGGTTTTTTTCCAAACCTAACGCCTGGCATTCATTCCAAAGGGTTCAATTTCTCATCAGACCAAAGAATTTTGTTTCTTATGGTCTGAGAGTCCTTCAGATGCCTTTTGGCAAATTCCAGGCAGGAAGGGGCTTCCGTCTGGCCACTCTACCATACAGGCCTTCTTGGTGGATTGCTGCACAGATGGTTGTCCTTCTGTAAGGTTCTCCTCTCTCCACAGAAGAACGCTGGAGCTCAGACAGAGTGACCATCGGGTTATTGATCACCTCCCTGACTAAGGCCCTTCTCACCCGATCACTCAGCTTAGATGGCCAGCTCTAGGAAGAGTCCTGGTGGTTAGACATCTTCCACTTACGGATGATGGAGGTCACTGTGCTCATTTGAACTTTCAGAGCAGCAGAGTTTTTTCTGTAACCTTCCCCAGGCTTGTGCCTCGAGACAATCTTGTCTCGGAGGTCTACAGACAATTCCTTTGTCTTCATGCTTGGTTTGTGCTTTGACATGCACTGTTAACCCTGGGACCTTATATAGACAGGTGTTTGCCTTTTCAAATCATGTCCAATCAACTGAATTTACCACAGGTGAACTCCAATTAAGCTGCTGAAACATCTCAAGAATAATCAGTGGAAACAGAATGTACCTTGAACTCAATTTAGAGCTTCACAGCAAAGGCTGTGAATACTTATGTACATGTGATTTTTCAGGTTTTTTATTTTTAATAAATTTGCAACAATTTCAGAAAATCTTTTTTCATTATGGGGTATTGTATGTAGAATTTAGAGGAAATAAATGAAATTAATTCATTTTGGAATAAGGCTGTAACATAAAAAATGTGGAAAAAGTGAAGCGCTATGAATACTCTCCGGATGCACTGTAATGTGTAGGAAAAACAGGCAGCTGTTGTGTTGAGATAACCCTCCAGATGTTTGTAATTCTGTGATCGCTGAATTTAATGCAAAATCAAGCAAATGGTGCAAAATTTAAATAAGATTGCACTTTTAATTGGCAGATATTTCCTGCAGGTTTTGGCCAGCCAGGACAAATTGTGTACATATATCCAAATCCCTTCCATTCGCACATTCTATATAGTTTTATTCATTCATTCATTCATTCATTCATTCATTTCGGCTTAGTCCCTTTATTAATCTGGGGTCGCCACAGCGGAATGAACCGCCAACTTATCCAGCATATGTTTTACGCAGCGGATGCCCTTCCATCTGCAACCCATCTCTGGGAAACATCCATACACACCCATTCACACTCATACACTACGGACAATTTAGTCTACCCAATTCACCTGTACCACATGTCTTTGGACTTGTGGGGGAAACCGGAGCGCAAACTCCACACAGAAACGCCAACTGACCCAGCCGAGGCTCGAACCAGCGACTTCTTGCTGTGAGGCGAGCGTGCTACCCACTGCGCCACTGTGAGGCCCTTATAGTTTAATTTCAAATAATAATATATTAATGTATAGAAATGGCTCATCTGGTGTGGGATACATTGAGTAGTCACATATAGCACAACACTAGGTTTCTCCTTAGTTCTTATGCACTGCACATACAGACAAAGCCTTTTAGAACAAGGCTACGTTCACTGTATCGATTGCTAAAATTAGAACTTTAAACATGATTTTTCTAATGCTAATTGGGAAGAGATTTTCTTTATTTGGGAAGAGTTTTGTTTATTTGGGTAATTTAGAATCATTTATAGTTAATAAGACGTAAACACTTTCTCTCTTTGTTTTTATTAGTGTTCCATTTATATAAATCATAGAGACCAATGTTTCTTGAGATCAAAAAAGTAATAATAAAAAGTAATTGTAAAAAAGGCTGGTTTAATCTAATTTAATCTAATCTTTAGTAATGTAAAAAAAAGTAGGTAGGCATGTAAACTTGTGCATATTTTCCCAACATAAACATCACAGGAAACACTGCAAATATTGCCACCTATTTTGAGAATAGTTGTCATTTTATGGCACAATAATTTAATTTTTTTTCCAGCAAAATCTAGCATTTTAATTAAATAGCAGTGGAAAAAAAGCCTAACCATAATATACACTCAAAAATGTTTTTGCTGCTTGTTAAAACTACTAATTTAAAATGAGCTGAAACAACACAACTCTTGAGATTTTTTTTGGGACAACTTAATTTTGTTATGTTCAATCCACTTAAATTTGTTAAGTTAACTTAATGGTCTTGTGTTGGGACAACATAATTGTGTGGAACCCAGCATACTTTACAGTGTAGGCAAAAGTAATAAATGAAAAGTAATATTCAACAAAATCACAGATATTCCATGACTTGGACAAAAGGAAATATATAAAATTACTTGACTTTCAATGTCTGGAAAATACTTTTTAAAATTCCATGATGTTCCAGAAATTCCATGATCTGTGGGAACCATGTGGGAACTCTTTTTTTTATTATGTTTTAATTTAATTAAGTTATTAATTAATACGTTTTAATTGTTCATTCATTCATTCATTCATTAACTTTTCAGCTTAGTCCCTTTATTAATCTGGGGTCACCACAGCGGAATGAACCGCCAACTTATCCAGCATATGTTTTACGCAGCGGATGCCCTTCCAGCATCCCATCACTGGGAAACATCCATACACACTCATTCACACACATACACTACGGACAATTTAGTTTACCCAATTCACCTATACCGCATGTCTTTGGACTTGTGGGAAAAACCGGAGCACCCGGAGGAAACCCACGCGAACATGGGGAGAACATGCAAACTCCGCTCAGAAAATGCCAACTGACCCAGCCGAGGCTCGAACCAGCGACCTTCTTGCTGTGAAGCGATTGTGCTACCCACTGCGCACCACTGCGTCGCCCAAGTTTTAATTGTGTCCAACTTAAAAAAATAAATACATTGAAAACATGGGTGTGTTGAGGTGAAATTTGAAAGCTTTAGGTAAAATGTTTATTTGTTTTTAATTATCCGAAAACCAGGCCTCACAGTGGCGCAGTGGGTAGCACGTTCGCCTCACAGCAAGAAGGTCGTTGGTCGCTGGTTCGAGCCTCGCCAGTTGGCGTTTCTGTGTGGAGTTTGCATGTTCTCCCTGGGTGTGTATGGATGTTTCCCAGAGATGGGTTGCAGCTGGAAGGGCATCCGCTGTGTAAAACATATGCTGGATAAGTTGGCGGTTCATTCCGCTGTGGCGACCCCAGATTAATAAAGGGACTAAGCCGAAATGAAAATCAATGAATGAATATCCGAAAACCAATCACAAATGTACATTTCTATCATCCCTTTCTGAGGCCTTCTTTCTATTGTGTCATTAGATGTGTTAGTATGTACGATACTGTTTGTGCATGAAAGCGTTGCCATTTCTGTGCTGTTCTATTACAAACTGAGCATTATACATCTAATGCTCTGGTGAAACACTTTGCTATTTTATCTGTCTTTAACAGACCTTTATTAATCTTCATTTATTCACCAGTGCTTCATTTCTGGATACTTACCATGCGCGTGTATTCAAATGATTATAGACTGGTATCTGCTGCCTGAGGCTGCAAGGCCAGATGGTACAGTCTGCATTGGAAAAATGTCTGCACTCTGGCTTTGATGTCTTACCCTACCAGTCCAATACACCAATGATTTCTCAGGAGGGCAGGAAAAGTTGGACTCTACAAATGAGAGAATCACTAAAGCAAGAACGCAGGCATGGGCAGTCATTAAAGACTACATAAGAGCTAATGTTTCCACCACATGCTTTGGATTGTACCCCTTGAATAAAAGGAAAATAATTACAATTTCAATCTTTAATCCATATGAAATGTATCTTATTGCTTAAAAGCTTTAATGACAGATTTAAGGCCAGCCGAACCATTATAAAACCAGCTACTCCAGACAAGATGCTGGGGATTAAAAGTACTTACGCCATGTCTAAAGTAAATGTAGTTTATATAAAGCCACAATGTGAGGAACATCCGCACGCATCCTTTTGATATGGTGGCCTCTGCAGTCGGCCTTTGAGGAGATTTATCATCAGATGAAAAGGTTACTGCATATATATTTTTGTTCAAGACTGGGCTACTATGCCTCAATTCATTCAAATTGGCACAAAGATCTGTGCACTAAAATGACACTCACAACTAACAATAGGACAGATGATGTTCCAGAGTGGCATCAGAATGGATAACGCATCTGTTAAGTCACTAACACTAGTCCCAGAGACCCTGAAAAGTCCACCAGACTTTGCGAAAGTCACAATTTAGAAAGGAGGGAAAAACTTCAAAGGAGGCAATTAGTTGATGCACAGGCAGGCAATATGAGCAGACAGTAAAAACAGCTGCTGTGGATCTGCAGGGAAACATTAGTGCTTCTGAAAAGATGAATGCATGCATAGTACTTTGGGAAGAACATCTTGGTGTCATGCTTGTCATGCAAGGAAATGACAATTTTAGGGCGTACAACAGCACAATATGATGTCAGATGGATGTCTGGATGTCAAGGTTCTTCTGACAGTTTGATGCTATTAATGATGCTTTTATTTTTTCCTTCAAAGAAAGTGGTATTTCTATCAACAGGATATCCCTATTATCAACACGAGTGCCACGGAAACTCCATTGTTTGCTCAATGCTTGTGCAGAACTGGAGATTATATTGTTTTAACCTGCGTCACATCCAGTATCTCATATGCTTTCTTGACCTATTGTCCTTGAACACTAGTTCTTAGCAGTTATGCCCTCTGCACTCACTAGCAATTATATAATGTGCTGCAATTGGTGTTCATAAAGGGGTGGCTAGTATTCTTTTTTTAGCTCGGACATTTTTTTTTGTATAAGCACTTCATGATAGGCATCATTCCTCCGAAAGGTTGCCTATTCAGTTGTGAAGTGGTGTGGATTAAGAAGTACCCTTTGTTTCACCCCGGTCCACCCTCTGCGGAAGATAACATGTTTATCTCTATGAAATATAAGTCAGTAAGTATTAGTTTCACAGAGTATGTGGTAAATGAAAGTTACCACAAAAGTCATGTATGTTTCTACTGGCATTCTCTGTGTTTTTGCACAATTTCCTTTAAATTATTTGTTCACCATTCATTCATTCATGTTCCTTAGACATTAGTTCATCATCAGAACACAAATTAAAATATTTTAGATGATATCTGAGAGCTCCCTCATCCTCCATATACAGAAAAGGAACCAAAAACTTAATCAAAACTTTCCATGTGAATTAAATTATTTAATTGTAATCATGTGAACAATTTTGTGGCCAAAAAAACAAATGTAAAAAATGACTTTGTTTGCCTATGTCTCTCACGTCAGATCACGGTGGGCATTTACTACAGGCAATTCTAGCATGTTGCACTACTCTAATGGCAATACATTGTATTGTCTGTAGTGTATGTGCACCCTGATGAGAAAGAGAAGATATAGGTGAACAAAATCATATTTACAGGTTTTTTGGCTAACAAAATTGTTCTTGGAGCTTTGTGTGATTACAGCAGAACCACTTGAGTCATATGTAATGCTTTACATTTTGATTCCTTTTCTGGACTTTTCTTTACTGTCAATGGAGGATAAGCAATATGAACGTAGGTCTCTTTTTTTCTATTTCATTGTTATTTTTAATTCTTAATCAAGCATTTCAGTAAATGTATCCCATGGACATATTCCAGAATGACAATGCCAGGATTCATCAGGCTCAAATTGTGAAAGGAGGTTTCATTTTTAAACATGAATTGACTATCGTTTGACCTGAATCCCACTAAACATCTTGAGATGTGCTGGAATAGACAGCATAGATGTATCACCGTCAGATGGGGTGCTTTCATTATAAATGCTTGATGGTAGAACCACATCAACAACAACACCAAGAAATATTTGCTGTTAAGACAATTTTATGGCAAATGCACACTGTAATCAAAGTAAACTATGATTTAAAAAATGATGAATATCTGAGCCTGAGGTGAACCACTTTGTGAAATCTACATTTGCAGAGCCCAAAGAAGTTCAGTGGGGTTTGGGTCAGTTGGTAGTCAATTTAAGTGTGAAAATGAAGCCGTTTTTCACAATTTGAATTCAGTGAATCTAGGCATTGTCATCTTGGAATATGGTCATTATGGGATATGCAGACTGATGTGATTGCTTTTGTGGAACGAAAAGATTCTATGGATGTTAAAATGTTAAAGATACTTCATGAACCATGGATGCCAATAAAGATCGTTATTTTAAGAGAGTTTTAGACTTTCTGTTTAATATCGGCTTAATACTTTATTTTGAGGGGTGTCCCAACAAACAACTCATACAGAAAATGTACCGTGTCATTTCTAAAAGGCATAGACATTTTTGAATGGACATAGAGGTTGAGTTCTTGACACAAGATTGCTAAAGCGAGTGAAATTCTCAAAAAAATCTAAATTCTAAAAATAGTCCTTGAGTGTTGCTGCCAAACAACATCTGTGAGTAAACATTATGTGTCCAAAGCAATGTGATGTATGTGCAAAAAATTGCAAACTGACATTAATATTTAACAAGGCTGTCAAAGATGTGAGCAAAACATAGCTGCATAACTTTGTCCACCATCTTGCCTGAATTATTCACATGAAAGCATCACGCTAAAAAGATTTTTCAAGAAGCTACTATGCAATTTTTTTGATTTTTCCTCTTTTATTTTTTTTTATTTAAATTTTAAGGTGAATATTGTCAAGTTTACTCATACTCGAAATTGCTCCTCTGCTTTTGACCCATCCATGTGCATACGCACTCACATTATGAGTGAGGAGTGAGAGCACATACAAACAAACCAACCCTGTTTCTCCCAATTACACTGAGTGGTACAATTTAGTTTGGTTTGGTTTGGTTTAGTACAGTATGCATTTATGTCTGTTTCCACTGTTAAAGCTACAAAAAAGCGAGACCGTACCATACCACTTTTTTTGGACTGTTCTACACTGTACTGAACCAAACGAAACAGTCCTGCGCAGTGGAAATTAGGCATTAGGGGATAAATGCCTGCGTATCGAATATGGGAGTGTCTGCTTCATTCACTCCCCCACATTCAGTTCCTGTCAGGACCTGGAATCGAACCTGCAACATTTAGGCCACAACTCTGGAGAAGATTTTCAAAAATGCTGAAAATAAGACAAAGCAGAAAAAAACCCAAAGATTGTGTTTTCCTGTAAATCGGTTTAGTGTGGACTAAGCTTTTGAGATATCTTTTCTACGTGAACGGAATGATTAAAGCCCACTAAAGACTGTTAGGGAGAATGGAACAGCACACAACACGGTGAATAAGAGCCTCGAGCCATGCTTTCCTTGTTTGCTTTTACATGTAAAGATTCATATTGGTTAATTTGCTGAAGTTGGTGTAACATTTCACTCATCTCTATAAGAGAGATACTTGGCGACTGTCAAGTCCAGGAAGATTGAGATGAAAAGAATGACTTTTGAACAAAATTGCCACCCACCGACTGCTGCAATGGTCATTAATGATAACTCCAGCACCTGTGTCAACAGCCTCTGTGCCTGGGCGTAATGAGCGTCTTTAGTTCAGGCGGTTCTGTCAAGTCAAGTGCAACATGACTGCAATTACCCGCCATTGACGTTCATTTAACGGAACAGCCGACTCCCTTATTTATGTTTTTTCTCAAAGAGAGGCCAGTTTAGTTTAACGAAACTGAACAAAAAAACGATTTGGTCTCTTTCAGTTACACAATGGGACTGCATAAGTGCCAAGAGGACTGCTGAACCATCAGTCTCTGTATGACAGCTGAGCTCTGCACCAGTATGCAGCAAAAATGATATCAACACGGCCATTAAAATAACCAAGATCTATTTTTGAATGACGGAAGTCTAATTACAGGAACTCAGCAGCTGAAGTTTACGTTGAGCAATGCAAACTTGTTGATTGATTTATTTTTTTTGCTATAGACCAGTTGTTATATAATGACAAGAGCTGTGCAGGAGAATTATTATTTTTTTATTATTATTTTGGCTTGAAAACACTATGAAATGATTATGGAAATTGCAGCATTCCATCCATTTTCACTTAAAGGCTATGGCCCTTCCTATGCAACCTCCGAATCAGTCAAATCATGTAATGGTGCGTGACTGTTAGACGAAATCCATATCCATAATGATGAAGAAATGTTTAAACAGACAATAACACATAAAAATATGTAAAAAATGGCACATTAAATCTTAAACGCAGCTACTTGTGTCTTAAATGGGTGTAATTAGAAAAGTAATCCAATAATTAAATTTATCTGTGCATTTGGCCCTAAAGTGACACTTCTGATATCTAATGTTATTCAAGCGACAATGAAAATGATTCCCGGCTCTTCATGGAACAACTATAGTAACTTTAATCAAAATCAATGTGAAGAAAGTGAATGAAATTTTATCATTTTTAATGCTTTTATATTAGATTTATAAAAGATAGGGGAGGGGTGAAACCTTTATTTTCAAATCCCTATTTTCTAATAACAAAGTTACAGATATGGCCTGGATATACCTGTGCCTTGTTTTAAATAGAAGTCGTGCATGGGTATCCAGGGTCACCCCCAACTTATCCAGCATATGTTTTATGCAGCAGATGCCCTTCCAGCTGCAACCCATCACTGGAAAACACCCATACACTCTCATTCACACACATACACTACGGACAATTTAGCTTACCCATATAGCGCATATCTTTGGACATGTGGGGAAAACCGGAGCACCCGGAGGAAACCCACATGAACACAGGGAGAACAAGCAAACTCCACACAGAAATGCCAACTGACCCAGCCGAGGTTCAAACTTCTTGCTGTGAGGCGACATTCTGGGTCAATTATCCCTTTAAATATACAGAACATATTTTTAGGGTTGGATTTTTTTGTCATTGGATTTTTTTTTTGCTTAATGTATACCTTTATGATCAGCATTAGCAGGTATATGTTGAATTGAACTTGTGAACTTATGTAGCGCACAAACTGATTGTATCTATGTTTTGACACTTTCACCCCTGCCCCGATGGTGTACCTATGATACAGTCTTTGCCCTTCCTCCCCGTGTTGATTCGGGCCCCTCTCTCTTTCCTGTGCCCTCTGGGGTCCAATAAGTCACTGATTTTGGGGTAGATACTCTGTTTGGCTCTGTTGTGTACTTGGCTGGTTCAATAGACTCTCCATGTGATTTAACTGAATTAAAGATGAGGTAACCAGAGTTGCACAGTAGCACTGATGCTGCTTAGCTTTGGGAAAATTAAGCTTTTGTGTTCCATTAAAATCTTATTATGTCTCGCCTCTAAACCCCAAACGCATCCCACCCACTTTGCCAAATGGGCCCATTTTGTGAACCACAGAGAAAACGCTGATGGAATGTGTAAATTCTTTGTTTATTGCCTTCAAAACACTTAACCCTCTTTTTGACCCAATCAGGGTACCACAGCCATCCCTGTGGACACACTGAGATTCAATGACCCTGCTACTGCTGCAAGTTCAAGTGAAGAGTCAGAGCAATTCAGACTGCACAGTTCAGGCCAATAATGGCCAGAAATATTCATTGGTTTTTCTTGTTCATTTTGACAACACCTTAAAAATAATGTTTTGCTAATAATATAAATGACAGCCATTTAGTTTTCTTACAGTATAGCTTTTAAGATATGCTCAGCTTCTCATTTTGTAATTGTGTGATGTGAAAGACATCAGTCACCAGTTTGTCCACACCCTTTAATAAAAGAATGATAAAAGCCATCTGGGAACAGGAAAGTCCCTGCATATCGC
>CAIGQW010054451.1:3939129-3950402 GCA_903798125.1 Danio choprae
TAATAATAATAATAATAATAATAATAATAATAATAATAATAATAATAATAAACAAATCCTGTTTAAGATCCCATTAGCACATCCATTTGTGCTGCTTATGGGTGTAAAATCTGAGAAATTAATTTAAACATGCCATAAAAAAATGCAGAAAAGAAATTTAATTAGCCAAAACAGTAATAAAAAATTACAACAATGGGAAATTAAAAATAAGTACACTTTTGCATACATACATAAACTGAATGTAATGTTTCCAGAAATTTGTTGAACTAAGTAATTTTTTATATGTCTATCATAAATACCTTCTTTTTACTTCATAATTACTCAAATTACTTCTAAACAATGCTGCTGAATGCTCCGAGATGTTTATATTGATTGTTATAGGGAAGATGCAGTTTAAAATATATTTAACTCATTGATGCATTTGACTTAGACATTTTATGTTAGTCTACTGCATTTGAGATTTTATCAATTAGAAAAAACTGTTTTTATTTTTTTCAAAATATGGAAGATGACGAGCACATTGTAAAGAGTGATGAATTGTTTTTACTTTAAATAGTGAGTAAACCCATTGCTTTTAAAATGATTAATTGACTTTACTTACAGTAACTCTAAAGCAGGGGTGTCAAACTCATTTTAGCTCAGGGGCCACGCAGAGGAAAATCTATTCTCAAGTGGGCCAGACTGGTAAAATCATGGTATATATAACTTAAAAACAATAACTTCACATTGTTTTCTTTGTTTTAATATGATCAACATAAAACATAAAGCTGGCAATTTGTAACTATTTGATTTAGTGGCTAATTTATATGCATTTGTACGATCTTGTTCGTACAGTTTAGCACGGTTTGCTTATCCACCAATGACTGTTGGGTTTAGGGGAGTGGTTGGGTGCCACGCCTCCTTTTTTATATTGTTCATTTCTGTACGAACTAGCAACTGATAAAACGTGAAATAGTTACGTTTCCTTGTGAGAACACCTTAGTGTGGTATGGCAGGGCATAGATGTGCTCTTTCTCTCTGAGAAGGCTGTTAAACTGACACTGATTCAGGCTTCTGGATCGGATGAAATGAACAGTTTGCAATTGGAACAGCAGTTTCTTTTATTGAAAAATTGCAGCTCATTTTTATACTTTACAAAATCATGTCGCGGGCCGGATTAAACCTGTTTGCGAGCCTGATCCGACCTGCGGGTCGTACGTTTGACACCCCTGCTCTAAAGCATCTTAGATGCCCTGTTTGGACATCAAAATCATTAAGTCATTTAGTTTAGATTTTTCTTTTAATTGTTTTCTTAATCTGACCAGTTCACGACTTTTTTTTGCTATTTTTTTGTAATTTGCTACATATTTGTAACTTTGCCATCTGAACACACAAAAAGAAACAAAAGAGGACTCAATTAAACAAAGTAGTTAATAAAAACTCCCTAATTAAACCTATGGCCAAAAATGGGCACCCGTTGGAAATTAATGTGAAATACCAAAATTACATACTGTATATATATATATATATATATATATATATATATATATATATATAATCCAACGCAACGTAGATTCAACATATAACTAAATGAAGGTCTGAGCCTATACAACATGCTCAATTTGTCAAACACTCAGACTCACACACATACATAGGGTAGCTCTTATGGGATTTTTTTAATGCGAAGTCAAATATGTCTTTGTTTTTACTATCTTTGTCTAGTTTTTATGCATGCAACATTGTATGTATCTTCTTTTTTTTTACCTCTATATGTATGTAAAGCTCTTTCAGATGGTACCTTTAAAGGCAATAAATTAAAAATTATTATTATTAGTACTACTCACTTTTTAAAGTAACTATTTGCTTTTTACAGTGCAGATTGTGGCTCATACATTGCATCATCCTGAGAAGTACTTTTGCAGCTCTCGCAGAAAAGAAGCCCTCATAATGATGGTTCGGAAAACAAAAAGGTTGCCGAGTCTATGTATGAATAGATAGATAGACGGAGGTGTAGAGTTACAGAGCTTTCAGTGCCCATTCCAGCTGAACTTTGTTCAACTCACAGCTGTCAAGCTCAGAGATGCAGTGAAGTCTTCACTTCAGCTTTGAAATCTATTATCACTCAAACATGTGTCATTTCTTATGAAAGACAAGGCAGGCCCATAGTGAGCCAACACTCCTACGCTGGACCCATCTTCTTCCTTTAATGGGGTATACGATCAGTCAGGGTCTGCAGGATGACAAGCTGTCTGCTTCACCTATCATGGCGTTTAATGTTGGAAGTGCCGGAAGCATCCATTTCTCTGTCCTCCCCCTCTCCACACCTGTTCAGACCGCTTCCTTTCTACAGCGTCGATGATTTGAGCAGCAGCAGGTTGATGGAAAGCAGCACACATGGTCGGACGGACACACACACGCACACACACATACACACACACACACACACACACACACACACACACACACACACACACACACACACACAGTTATGCTAGCTGGAGGTCAGCTAATACATTGCATATGGACAGTGTACTGCGCACAGGAAAGCTTCTAAGTGTCTTCTCTTTTTCTTCGCTTTCCCTGATTGGAAGCCAATGCATTTCACACCTGGTCATTAACATGGGCGATGAGAAATGTGCTTGGCGCACGGCTGAATATTTTACTACACTAGAAGAGATAATCCAATGTTTCCATCGAGATCACACAAGTCTACTGTGGGATATAAGCGCAGAAAATGGATGTGATGACGACTATTCCACGCAATGCACAACAGTCATAAAAAGCTTTGGCAACATCAACTATGTTCACTTAACACTATGTTTGAATGTTATTCCAAAAAGAAAAATCAATAAAAAATCAAACCAACTGGCATTTGCATATAATTGATCCTTGATCTTAATCTTTTCTAAGCAATATTTCTTCACACAGGTGTCTAAGCTGATGTAACAGGTTTATTAGTTTTACAGTTTACACTTAAAATCCTTTTTTTAAATGAACATTTAAATCATTTTTATTTTATCTTGTTGATTTGGCCCGAGATGCATTTTATGTAACGTTTGTAAAAGTCTATCACGGTTATACATTTTACCTGTTCTCATCTTTCTCAATTCGTCTCCTGAGTTCACATACTTTCCTTCTATGTAGCAGGTGATAAACAGTGCGTGACAAAAGAAAGCAGTCTATTAATCTACTACCTTGGGATAGATTCTAAATAATGTGCATACAGTGGACACTTTACTAGTCCATACTATTTATTAGGCCGTGGGAGAGGATTTGTGATTGAGACTGAAATGATGCAACTGATGGTTGGTCATGTGGTAATGACAACATGGTGAATGTACATACAGATTGCATTCACCACACATATTCATACTCGTATTCATTCTCGAGTTGTGAAGTAATTAAACTCATTCAAAAAATAATACCTACAGTAGATAAGAGTCTAAGTGATTTTTCACAGCCCTTGTTTCATGGGCCATCGAATGATCATCATTAGAGATAAAAAAAATGTCACAAAATACATGTTTATGACATATTTTTGATTTGTGTGGTTTATTTAGAAACTAATTTCGAGAGGAGCACAAGCTTATGATTGAAAACGGCTGGTCCAGCATTAGTTAATACACGATCCACCAATCAGTCAATTCCTAACTCATTATAAATAACCAGAAATTATTACTTCAATTATTACCCCTATTATTCCACTCCTACTCCTCCCTTTCTAGACAGAGTGGCATGGCGGGCGAGTGGTTAGCACTGTTGCCTCACAGCAAGAACGTCACTGGTTCTAATCCTTACCAGGCCAGCCGACGTTTCTGTGCGGAGTTAAATGTTCTCTCCATGCTCGCATGGGGTTCCCCGGTATCCTCCCACAGTCCAAAAACATGCAACATAGCTGAATTGGCTAAACCAAATTGGCACTATAGACGAGTCAGCAGTACATTTCCATAGCAATTCTTAATTTGCCATTTATAAGTGGGGGAGTTCTCTAGATCTACCCAAGCTCAAACTCCCCTCTCACCCTTTTATCAGGAGGGAGCCCCGGGATCGAGGATCTTTTGAGCTCAGGGATCTCTCACGGGACAGCATGCCAAATACGCTTTAATGTCAATCATCAGGTAAGGGTGAACTCTTGAAATGCAGGCAATAAAGAATTGTGAGGCTTCAGAGTTGTTTGGATTTCCCATATTCAAAAATGTTAACACAATACAGACTGGATTTATTTGAAAGGAATCACATTAACTATATCGATGGTTGACTGTGATGTGTCAACCAAAAAGTGTCTAAAAACCAATTTGAGTTTATTTTTAATGACATCTGTTTTTTTATTAAATGATTTGCTTTAAAAAAAAAAAGTTCCATCGTTCTTAAACAACAACACAAAAACAACTGTGACTTTTTGTGTTCTAATGAATATTTAAACATGTATAACTAATTCATTCATTCATTCATTTTATTTTCGGCTTAGTCCCTTTATTAATCTGGGGTCGCCACAGCGAAATGAACCGCCAACTTATCCAGCATATGTTTTATGCAGAGGATGCCCTTCCAGCCGCAACCCATCTCTGGGAAACATCCATACACACTCACTCATTCACACACACACTCATACACTATGGCCAATTTAGCTTACCCAATTCACCTATACCGCATGTCTTTGGACAGTGGGGGAAACCGGAGCACCCGGAGGAAACCCACGCGAACACGGGGAGAACATGCAAACTCCACACAGAAATGCCAACTGACCCAGCCGAGGCTCGAACCAGCGACCTTCTTGCTGTGAGGCGATTGTGCTACCCACTGCGCCACCGCGTCGCCATAACTAATTCATTTTTTTAAATACATTTTTTGGTGAGAAGAAATTTGTATTTTTGCATGGTTTATGTAAAGGTTTCATTGTATAGTGATCAGTTTTTCTATAAGTATGAAAAGGTCAAAATAGGTTTTGGTAAAAACATAACTCTCTTTAATACTTTCTTCTGTTTTGATAGGGCTTCTATAAGAATATGAAAACAGCACACAATCTAGTCCAAAAATTCAAAGCTGATGCAGTTCTTTTCAGAGAAATGATGACCTCACTCACCACAGCACAGTCATAGTTATAGTTTGGCCAAAACCCATTAATAAAGACTTATTTTGCATGGTTCCAATCACAATCTTTGGTTAATCATTTATATTTATATTTCTTAGCACATGAGTTAACATATTTTGACACAAGTAACACATTTTGATATTTGCAACACAATATGCTCCAAATTTATAGAATTTCTGATAGCTCACCTAATACTTTTCAATGTTCTTACATAGTCAAATCTAAGCAAATTTCAAGCACTTTTTATAGATGCATATTCTACATTTTTCATCAAATTACTTATTTACATACATATGCATACTTCATACTTCATGATATAAGATTCTAAAGTATTATGTAATATAGTATAGTATTATAGTATAGTACAATAAAATTATGGCATGTTTGCCCCAACCCCAAAATAGAATTACATCAGTTACTCACTTAAATGTAAAAAAGACAGCCAGATCATGCTACAGATATACACAGATTTATATTTATAATACTTGTAAGTAGTTTTATTTAATTTAAATAGTTAACAATTATTTCCAAGCTGTTTTAAGCACTTGATCTAAAATCTAAACACTTTTCAAACCTTGAAAACACTTGATTCAAATTCAAGCATTTAAGAACCTATAATAACCATGACTCTCTGAAAGAGGAGTTATACAACTAAGTAAAGCTAATTTTGCACATGTTTGCTTTTGTTTATATTATTGGTTAGCTTTATGGTAGGGCATTGAGAATGTGTGAATTCATTTCAAATGTGATAGACTATTAACCTTTTAGCACCCATCACTATTCAATTGAGCCTTAACCTAAACGATGAGCATTTTTGACATATTGTCAAACACATGCAGAAACTATTGTATAATCGATCCACATGGGTCATTACCCTTCGTGGCTTTTAAAAACTCATTTAGGCTTTCAGGCGAAGCTGAGTGAAGTCAACATTGCGCAATCAGACATATGCCAGACACAAGCTTCTACAGAAACTTTTTATGCCATTAAGATTGTCAGTTTTGCCAGAGCAGATGTGATGACAACTTAGATTTCCTGTCCTAGAACCCATATTACCTGAAACGAACTCAATCATCAACTGCAGTTCATAGCGCCTGAGTGTTTAGCTTTGGGTAAACTGGCAATTTAGCTCCACGATAACCACAAGAAATGGGACGTGGACTTATTGGGAGGAGCTATGAGGTGAGAGATCGGAGGAATAATACAGCTGTGAAAATAGCCCATGGATTACATGTTACCAGACAAATAAACGGCGTGATTCAAAGGATGCACTTTGACTTAATATAAAGGATACGCAGTGTGAGGGATTTCAGCAGCATTAAACTAACACACTGATAAAGTTCAAATGCTTTTCACTGGACTGTTTGTTGTTCTTTCTTCATTAAAGTAACTAGTGTTCCACATCTGCAGTACCTGTTTCTAATTTGCCTTCCTCTGAATTTATTAACCCTTTCAAGCTTGAGATATGAAATAATGGTCCATAAAATCTAATTTATACATCAGGTTTTCACGTTTCATGTTCATTTTTATAAACGGACTTTTCCCTTTCTTTGTTTTAAAAAAAAACATTGATGCATGTTAAGAGCATGCTGAAGCAACAGGCAGGTTCACACCAAATGTGGAATTAAGTCAATGCAAATGTAAAACAAAGGCAGATAACTGCCCTGCAGTTTTTACCTCATGACGTGTGTGTTCTGTATTCTCCTTTATGATTGTCGAACAAGACAATCACACAGATTGTCTTGTTCGACTATCATAAAGGAGAATACAGAACACACACGTCATGAGGTAAAAACTGCGCCACACGACCATACTATAACCGGAGTTCCGGAAAATCTTCACCCTGGCTGGAGTTTTCAGGTTTTCAGTTTCAGTCTATTATATGAATACTATTCATTCGTGTGGATAAATGACCAACCTGGATAGAAAACAACTGCGGTTTTTAAATACCTGTGTTCATGTGGACAGGGCCTAGCATAATTAGATCTGCACAAATACTGCACAAATATCTGAAATATCCCTAGGGTATGAATAATTTCAGGCTTGACTGTGTATAATTGCAATATGCATACAATTTCACTAGATGGCTTGAGTAGCTTTATTTTGGAAATAATTCATTAATTTAGATTCATTTTGAGGATTCTCTAAGAGAGTGAATCGTAATGAAATATAATAAAGAGATTAAAAGCATATAAGTACAATTTAGCAAAGATAAGGCAAGGCAAGGCAAGTTTATTTATATAACACATTTCATACACAGTAGCAATTCAAAGTGCTTTACATGAAATGGAATAAAAGAGACAAGTAAAAAAAAAATAAAAACAAATAATATGAAAACAAAAAAAACTGATTAAAATGTGCTAAAACAGGTTATAAAAGAATGAAAAAGAAAAGAAAGACATAATAGTGCGATCTGTCGGACGTAGCACAGTGCTCATTCAGTAAAGGCACAGCTAAACAGATGTGTTTTCAGTCTGGATTTGAATGTACCTAATGTTGGAGCACATCCAAATAAATAAAAGCTGCTTTTATGGTTTTCAGGTAGTCTAACAGTATACGGAAATGGAATAATCAAGTGTAAAATAGCAATGCATATTGCTGTGTAAAAATTTCAATAAAATTAATCTTGTTAAAGTTACAAACTGTACAATTGTTCTTATTACAATTATTGTGCCTGAATGCTTTAAACTCTCTTGAAATGCTCACACAGTCACAGGCCTTACAAACACATGCAAATGATAAACGTCCACTCTATTATGCTTAAGCTCTGCCATGACTCCACAAATCTCATGTGTTCTGAACTGTGGCTCCTGGTCTTCTGTAATCCCAACTGAACATTGCACATCCTGTGATTTGACTATTGTGGATGTACACATTGCGATATCAGTGCTGAAATGATATTGCAGCCCTAAATATAATATAATAAAGTGAGAGTATAGAGCTCATGTTACTCAATGGCTATGTTAACATGCACTGTAACATCGAACAGTTCAATAGGATTGAAAAACGTAAACACATAATCAGATTAGGTTTGATCTAATTGAGCTAGATCTGCCTGAAAGGCACTGTAAACTACATATAAGAATAAATTAACTCTTTGAAAATATAACTAAGAAAATAAATACAGTAGAATTAAAACATTAAACATTACAATTAAATATTGAAAACTAAGAAAATCTTCTAAGAAATATAAGAAAACGTAAAATAAAATCTTTATCATTATTTTTGGACATTCATTTGGATTTACTGCACTCATATCAAGAAGTTATTACCGTGTAATTCTAAAATCGAAATTTGAAATCCACAATGCTTCATTTTATCTGCGAGGCGCTCTGTTCTGCTTCGCAGCATACAGACAATAAGTGAAGTTTATTTATAAATAGATTTCGAGAGGAGCACGTGCTTATGATTGACTGCGGCTGGTCCCGCATTAGCTAATGCTGATCCACCAATCAGATGAATCCTAACTCATTATAAATAACCAGAGCATCTTACCTTAGCCATCTTCGCCTTGAAGAATGCTTCCCGCTACAAAACGCTCCAGCATCGCACTATTTAACCTATCAATACGCAAGAACAACCAAACAACAACAACTTCAGCCAGAGCCCCGCGCTCGCCAGCAAACAAGCCTGAGTTCCCGCAAGATAACGGTCACCCCACCAGCTCTTCCAACTTCCACTTCAAACAGCCTCACACAACGCATCTACCGTGTCTTCAACCCAATTCTCCAGCAAGATCACAGTCTACAAACTCTGCTAGTTAAAAATAATGACTAACCAACAAAGACTAAACATTTTTATATATCTTTTGAAAACCAAGACTCGCGTGACTAGAACGACAATAGTGTCTTCTGTCGAACTGGCAACAACCAAAAGATAATAACAATCAAAGAAACTCACCTCACAAGCCTCCCGCCTGCCCATAGATTCATAACATTCCAACAGCATGGAGTAATTTGACTGCACTGGGTCCAGGCAATTGCATAAAACATTAGTCCACAACCCATTTATACATCAACAAACAGACACGGAATGCACTGCTATCATCCAAACTAGTCACTGGAGCACGTTCCGTAGAGTAGCGTCTTTTAGATGTAAACATATTTAGTCAAAAATGGCCGCCGACCTTTTGATTGACAGTTCATTGAACCAATAGCAGAAAGAAGAAAGCGCCACCATCCAAAGAGCTCCCAGCACTCAAACAGTCCCGCCTTCTCTCTTGACAGTTTATGAATGTCCCAGTTGCAACGACTTGTGAAATGGATTAAATTAACATGGTGTCATCATTTTTAAAGTTCTAGGTTTGATGAGGGCAGTTAATTTATATATTATAAAAAAACAACAACTGCCACATCTGATAGAACTAAACTTCTGAATGATTAATTCACAACTAGCAAACATCAAGTATAGAAGTCCAATCGTAATGTCATAGTGACTCATATGTCCATACACAAGTGCATCACGATCCTGTGGGGGGATGAATGTCCGCCATAGCATCCTCTTACATTGCGACAACGAAGCTATCTTACAAGGCATTAACAACGAGCACTTCCATCCACAGTCGCTCATGCCCTTATTAAGAAGCCTCACATGGATATCAGCTAAAAACAATTCATTATGACTGCCGTACATGTACCTCGTTGTTAAGAAAATAAAATAAATAAATCTCTCTCTCATTCTCATTTCAGAGATCTGACAGCCGGCTCCAGAAGCAGACCCCCATCCAACTCCTGTCCCTCATTATTTAGAAATGATATTGTCATAAACCTCCCCCTACATAACTTCCATATCCCTCATTTTACAAACAGTTGCCCCAAGAACCCTGAGTTCATTCAAACACTTTCACTCATTCTATAAAGCACATTTCCCAGATTTTTTTTCCTATCACCTCATACATTTCCCCTCTTCACGCTTCAAAAAACATACAAGTCAGCTCAACCAAAACTACCATAGTGGGATCCAATTCTTTTCGCAAATTGATCCACGGGTCGCCTTCAGATGCCATTCCTAATTACAAAACCACCTTCTTATCAAATGTATCCACATCCTCTCCCCCACATGCTCCTTCCTATCCCTCCTAGCATTCTTACACCTCAGGAGAGCCAAGAGTCTAACCTCCTCCTCCATTTTCTACTGATGATGCTAACTGTCCAGTAACACATTTTGTTTCAAAAACACTTAAAAGAACTACTCCGCCTTCCAGGCTTCCCCTAGAACCATTCTCTAGCCATTCATTTAAAATAAGAGCAGCCACCACCGCAGCCCACAATGGGCACACACAACAACAAATCCAAACCCTTGGCCGATGGTGACCAAACGCTTTTAAATTGTACATCCGCCTTAGCCACTACCACCTCAAAGCTGCCCAGCAGACCCTTACCAGCTGCCACCCTCCCAACAGGAAGTCAAAGACATGAGCATGTTACAGCCTCTTTCTCTTTTCTCTCTCCCCATTAAACTCTCCCATCGTCTAGACACTACCACTGTTTCTTTTTGTTCTCTCACACGCAGGCAATTTACAGAGCACCCTGTACATTTAATCCCACCTACATTTAATCCCACTGCAGGAGTCTTCACAGCCCCCATCTCCTTTTCCCGATTGTTGCAGGACACTGGCCCCCACAGCTTGACTCGTGCAGGAGTACACCCTTAGATAAATCTTTCATTCCTTCATCGTTGAGTGCTCCGCTCCCTTCATCATTGAGTCTTCTGCTCCTTATCTTCCTTCAGCGTTGAGTGCTCCGCTTCCTTTTAGCATTGAAGTCTTCCGCCCCCTTTTTTCTTCCTTCAGCGCCGAATGCTCCGCTTCCTCCAAGCGTTGAAGTCTTCTGCACCTCTTGCTCCAGTGCAGGATGCGCCGCCTCCCTTAAGTGCTGAGACCCTTCGCTTTTCTTTTCTTTATCCTTCCAGCTTCCAGTCCTTTCCTACTTTCTTTTTCTAGTGACAAGTTCTGCAGCTACTTAATCTTCCTTCCGCATAGGCCCCCATTCCCCAGCTCTGACTCCAGCAGGAGTTACCCCGAGCTCCGACTCCCACAGGAGTCTACACTGCCTTTCCTGACTCCAGCAGGAGATTAGCCCAGCAGCTCTGACTCCCGCACGGGTGCTCCCCGAGCTTTGATTCCTGCAGGAATCAATCATTGCCCCCGCCCGGCCCTTAGTTTATATATATATATATATATATATATATATATATATATATA
>CAIGQW010054451.1:3950802-3972298 GCA_903798125.1 Danio choprae
GTCATAAGATGGCGCCACGGATGGCTGCCTCGGCGTGGAGCGCTTCAGTTTTCGTAGTGTTTTTGCTAGTTTGTCCTGTTTTATGTTTGTCATACGCGATCAGTTACACCAGGGACGAACTGCTAAACATTCGGCAGTGCACATCATTTAATCACCAACCGGTTTTTGATGTTTCTGGCGTTTTGCGGAACATTGTTGTCGGCGGAGTAGCGGCACTGTGGAAACGCTACAAGACGCGCAGGCGTGGGAAGCGAGCCGGCCTGCTCGTCAGGCTCAGACAACGCGGCTTTAGAACGCCGCTGCCTAGCATCCATCTGGCGAATGTCTGCTCTCTTCCTAACAAAATGGACGAACTACTTCTGCTCGCACACAATAACAAGGACTTTACCAACTCTGCTGCTTTGTGTTTCACGGAAACCTGGCTGAACGAAGCCATTCCGGACAACGTGCTTCACATACCGGACTTTCAGCTGTTCAGAGCGGATCGCGATACGGCATCAACGGGCAAAACATGCGGCGGTGGAATATGCTTTTACATCAACAGAAGGTGGTGTACAGATGTAACTGTGTTAAAGAAGATGTGCTGTCCTGATGTGGAAGTGCTTTTCATTAACTGTAAGCCATTCTACTCGCCGCGGGAGTTTTCCTCGTGCATTCTCATCGGTGTTTATATTCCACCACAAGCACACGTGAGTACTGCACTGCAACAGCTGGCTGATCTGATCACAGACACAGAACAACAACACCCGGACTCTGTTTTTATCATTCTCGGTGACTTTAATCAGGCTAAACTCACACATGAGCTGCCTAAATTCAAACAGTACATCACATGCCCTACCAGAGACAATAATATTTTGGACCATTGTTACACAACAGTAAAGGGTGCATATCGCTCGGTCGCCAGAGCAGCTCTAGGACTCTCCGACCACTGCCTGGTTCATCTTCTACCAACTTACAGGCAAAAACTTAAAACTGCTAAGCCACTATTAAGGACTGTTAAGAGATGGACCAACGACACAGAACAGGACTTACAAGCTTGTTTTGAATGCACTGACTGGAGTGTATTTGAAGCTGCTGCCACCGACCTGGACGAGCTCACAGAGACTGTAACATCATACATCAGTTTCTGTGAGGAGTTATGCATCCCTACCAGGACTTATTTATCATTTAACAATGATAAACCATGGTTCACACCAAAACTTAGACAGCTTCGTCAGGCCAAAGAGGATGCCTACAGGAGTGAGGACAGGGTCTTGTACAATCAGGCCAGGAACACACTGACAAAGGAGATTGGTGTGGCTAAGAAGAGCTATGCCAAAAAGCTGGAAATCCAGTGTGGAAAGGCCTGAAGGACATAACTAACTACAAGACACCGTCCCCCAGCATTGACGGCAATAAAGATCCTGCAAACGAGCTGAATATGTTCTATTGTAGATTTGAGACCGCCGACCAGACACCTCACACCCGCCATAACCATCTCTCTACACAGCCATCAACACCTCCAGCCACCCCCCCCCCCCCCCCTGCACTTCAGATCAGTGAGGATAATGTGCGTCAGATCTTCAGGAAACAGAAGAGAAGGAAAGCACCAGGCCCAGACGGTGTTTCACCAGCCTGTCTGAGAACCTGCGCTGACCAGCTGGCCTCCATTTTCTCACAGATCTTCAACAGATCACTGGAACAGTGCACTGTTCCAGCCTGCTTTAAGCGTTCCACGATCATCCCAATCCCGAAGAAACCAAAGATCTCAGGACTCAATGACTACAGACCTGTGGCCTTAACATCTGTGGCCATGAAGTCATTTGAAAGACTGGTGCTAGCGTATCTGAAGGACATCACTGGACCTCTGCTGGACCCTCTGCAGTTTGCCTATAGATCAAACCGGTCTGTGGATGATGCAGTCAACATGGGACTGCATTATACCCTACAACATCTAGACAAACCAGGGAACTACGCAAGGATTCTGTTCGTGGACTTCAGCTCTGCCTTCAACACCATTGTCCCATCATTGCTCGAGTACAAACTGACCCAGCTCTCTGTTCCTAGCTCTGTCTGTCAATGGATCACCAGCTTTCTGACAGATAGACAACAGCTAGTCAGAATGGGCAAAATTACATCCGACAGCCGCACCATCAGCACTGGCGCCCCCCAGGGATGTGTCCTCTCCCCACTACTCTTTTCTTTATACACCAACGACTGCACTGCAAAAGACCCCTCCATTAAGCTCCTGAAGTTTGCAGATGACACTACTGTTATCGGCCTCATCTGGAACGGCGACGAGTCTGCATACCGACAGGAGGTGGAGCGGCTGGCTTTATGGTGCAGATGCAATAACCTGGAGCTGAACACGCTCAAAACGGTGGAGATGATAGTGGACTTTAGGAGAACCTGCCCGGCACTCCCCCCACTCACCATCATGAACAGCACTGTGGCTGCAGTAGAGTCATTCAGGTTCCTGGGCACCATCATCTCTCAGGATCTGAAGTGGGACATTCACATAGACTCTATTGTGAAGAAAGCCCAGCAGAGACTGTACTTCCTCCGTCAGCTGAGGAAGTTCAACCTGCCCCAGGAGCTGCTCGTACAGTTCTACTCAGCGGTCATCCAATCCACCCTCTGCACTTCAATCACCGTCTGGTTTGGCTCAGCTGCCAAAACCGACCTCCGCAGACTACAGCGAATAGTCCGGACAGCTGAACGAATCACTGGCACTACCCTTCCTACACTTCAAGAACTGTACTCTTCCAGAGTGAGTAAAAGGGCTTACAAAATCACTCTGGACCCCTCACACCCAGCGCACTTCCTGTTTGAACTGTTACCGTCTGGTGGGCGCTACAGAGCACCAAGCACAAAAACAGCCAGACACAGGAAAAGTTTCTTTCCTCAGGCCATCTACCTCATGAACAGTTAAATATTCTACTACAGTGCAATAAACATGTGCAATACTTTCTCATACGCACTCGTACACAGCACCTTATAACAATTTACAGTGCAATACTTTCTCATACGCACTCGTACACAGCACCTTATAACAATTTACAGTGCAATACTTTTTCTACGCAGTCGTACACAGCACCTTATAACTTGTCTGTACATACAATTCACCTTCCAGAGCTTTTTGACTGATTGCAATGTTTAATGTTTGTTGTGTTTTTCATATTTATTTCATGTTGTCACTGTTCACTTTATGTACACTGGAAGCTTCTGTAGCCAAAACAAATTCCTTGTGTGTGTGTAAGCACACTTGGCAATAAAACCCATTCTGATTCTGATTCTGATATATATAAAAACTTTTTTTCCTTCTTGCATCAATGCTCCGCTTCCCTTTTAGCATTGAAGTATTCCGCTTTCTTTCTTCATTCTAGCGTCGATGCTCCGCTTCCTTTAGCGTCGTAGTATTCCGCTTCATCTCTTTTTTCTAACGTTGATGCTCTGCTTCCTTTAGCATTATAGTATTCCGCTTCATCTCTTTTTTCTAGCATTGATGCTCCGCTTCCTGTAGCGTTGTAGTATTCCGCTTCATCTCTTCTTCCTATCGTTGATGCTCCGCTTCCTTTAGCGTCGTAGTATTCCGCTTCCTCTCTTCTTTCTAGCGTTGATGCTTCGCTTCCTTTAGCATTGTAGTATTCCGCTTCCCCCTTTTTTTCTTGCAGTGTCAAGTGCTCTGCTTCCTCCAAGTGTGTCTTCCGCTCCCTTTTTCTTTCCCCCAGCGCAGAGTGCTCCGCTTCCTTTTAGCGTAGAGTCCCTCTGCTTGTCTTTTCTTTTTCCTTCCAGCTTTTAGTCCCACCACTACTTTTCTTTTTCTAGCAACAAGTTCTGCAGCTACTTAGTCTTCCTTCTGCATAGGCCTTCATTCCCCAGCTCTGACTCCCGCAGGAGTTTTCCTCGAGCTTAGACTCCTGCAAAAGTCAATCACTGCCCGCGCCCGGCCCTTAGTTTAAAAATACTTCTTCCTTCCAGTGTTCTGTTCCCTCTTTCTTTTCCTCTCCACTTCCTTACAGGGTCGAGCCCCTCCGCTTTTCCTTTCTTTCCCTTTCAGCATTAAGTTCCTTCGCCACTTTGCTTCCTTCTAGCAACAAACTCTACAGCTACTTTCTTCCTTACGTATAGGCCCTCACTTCCAGCCGGAGTTGTTCCCTGAGCTCCGACTCCCACAGGAGTTTTCCCTAAGCTTCGACTCCCGCAGGAGTCAATTCCCATCCCCTTGCCCTTTGCTCAGACTCCCGCAGGAGTCTGTTTCTCTATTCGCTCCCGCAGGAGCCTCTTTTTCCCCATCTTTCCCAATATTATATCCCTGCAGCCGGATATATTATTGTTATCGCCTTTTTTCCGTGAGATCTAATCCTCTCTCTGGAGTGTCAGAAGCAAGCAGCAAGAGCAGCAGCTCTAGGGTATGTTAGACGAGAGAGAACTGCCCAGTAGAGTATGTCCTCCACAAAGGGACCCCCCTTTTGCCCCGAGCTGCATGCAGCAGTGATTAAATCATGGAATAATCCATATTCAGCATGTTTTATGATACCAAAAAAGTCTATTTATTCTTTAATTCATGGGATGGGGGAAAAACATGGAAAAATATGCCATTTATAGAGAAAGATTTGAAACTTTTCATCTTTTTTCATCAGATTTTAAATCAGCTAAAGTGGGCAAAGCGTACATGACAGCAGGTTAATCAGTAGGATGTCTGCATACTATGTCAGTGCTGCAGTCATACCAGGCTGATTTATTAAAATAATGTTTAGATTGCGGGGAAGCATTGCCCAAACAGCTTTGAGAAGCTCTTCGGGTGCCAATCGCGCAAATCATCTGATAGAGTGAAAAAGTGCTCTGGCTCCTTTGGGGACACACCTGCCGATGGTGCCTAAGTGGGTCCTGTTCACAGTGAAACATGGCTACAAAATACATTTTTGCGCATGCCCACCTCGCTTCAACGGTGTTACACCTGCTGTAAGGAAGCCAGAACAGGCTCTGGTTATGGAATAAGAAGTACTGGCACTTCTAAGAACACTTGACAGACAGTCAGGGTTTTACAGCCAGCATTTCATCGTTCCGAAAAAAGGATGGGAGACTGCATCCCATATTAGATTTAAGAAATCTTAATTGGTCCATCAGGGCCTTCAAGTTCACTGTCAAGAACGTAGTGTCACATACTCAGTCCCAGAATGCTTTGCTTTTGGGGGGGGAATCGTTCCAGTATTGGATTCTTCCACTCGGCCTAGCTCTGTCATCTCGAACCTTCACCAAAATAGTCGAAGCAACATTAGTTCCACTTCGTATGCAGGGTATACGTATCCTAAACTACATAGACAAACGGGTAATTTGTAGCAGTTCGTCATCGAGATGTCGTTCTCACCCATATCAGAAGGTTGGGGTTTCGGCTGTACACCACAAAAAGTGTGCTTGTTCCAGCCAGTATGACCACTTTTTTAGGTGTGCTATGGGACTCCATGACGATGTGAGCACGTCTGTCCTTGCCATGAATCGTTTTGATTCAGTCAGCCATACACAGAGCTAAACAATGCCAATCCATAACTGTTAACAGTTTCAGAGACTGTTAGGCCTCATGACAGCAGCATCCAGTGTGATTTTGTTTGGTCTGCTGTACATAAGACCCCTACAGTGGTGACTCAGGGGGTTTTCCCTCAAGGGGAATCCTTTCTGCATGATCAAGGTCTCGTGGCACTGCCTTCAAGCTTTATGTATGTGGAAAAAGCCCTGGTTCCTGTCTCAGGGCCCAGTGTTGAGTGCTATCTGTCATCGCGTCATGCTTATGACAGATGCTTCTCTCACAGGCTGGGGAGTGACTCTGAGGGGCCTTCCTGCAGCGGGACAGTGGGGAGAACATCATCGTCTGTGGCACATAAACTGCCTGGAGATGATGGCTGTGTTTCTGGCCTTAAAACACTTTCTCCCAGATTTAAGTGACTATCATGTTCTAGTCTGCACAACCATTAGGGGGGTCTGAGGTCACGACTGCTATGCAGGCTGGCACATCAAATCCTCCTGTGGGCCCTAGAACAAAATTCTGTCTGTCAGAGCAATGTATGTCCTGGTCCATCTGAACATGGGAGCAGACCTCCTGTTGAGACAGGGGGTGAGATCCGGGGAATGGATACTGTGGTGTTCTCTCTTGCTGGGACTGGATGCCATGGTGCAGATGTAGACGAGGCTACGTTTGAATGCTCTTCCGCTGGTCACTCTGCTCCCAGAAGTCCTGTAGAGGGTCCGGCAAGACTGAGTCCAGCTACTGCTGATAGCACCGTTTTGGTCTATGAGGATCTGGGTTTTAGACCTCACAGCCCTGCTGACGGGTCTCCCATGGCAGGAGGGGTGATACTTCATCCTTGCCCCGACCTGTGGCAACTATAGATGTGGCCTCTGAGGAGGCCCACATAATAGAGTGTGGACTGTCAACCAAGGTTGCTCAGACCATACTTTATTCCAGGGCTCCCTCCACGAGGAAGCTTTATGCCCTCAAATGGGCTCTCTTTTCAACTTGGTGCAGAGAGCGCCAGTTGAACCCAGTCAGCTGTCAGGTAGCCTCAGTGCTGGAATTTCTCCAAAACCGCCTGTCTGCTGGGCTAGCTGCATCCACTCTAAAAAGTGTACATGGCAGCTATAGCTGCCTACCATTATCCCCTAGATGATGAGTCACTAGGGCAGGACCAGCTAATCCGCTTCCTCTGTGGAGCCATAAGACTAAGGCCTGTCAGCACGAGCAGCGTACCAACATGGGACTTAACATTGGTGCTCGAGGGCATCTCTGTTCCCTCATTTGAGCCACTGCAGGAGGCGTCAGTTTCTGACACTAAAAACAGCTTTTCTATTAGCTATTTCGTCCTTTAAAAAGGGTTGGTGACCTCCAGGCTCTGTCGGTTGCACCATCATTTCTGGAGTTTGTTCCAGGCTTGTCTACAGCCTTTCTTTACCCCAGAACGGGGTATGTGTCGAAGGTTCCCACTCATGTGGCAAGACCTACTGTGCTGCAAGCCTTTAATCCTCCCTGTTTCAGTTGTTGGACCAGGAGAAACTAAATCCGCTCTGCCCAGTTAGGGCTCTGGATAAATATGTCCACAGAATTGTCCAGTG
Source organism: Danio choprae (assembly GCA_903798125.1). Taxonomy (NCBI): domain Eukaryota; kingdom Metazoa; phylum Chordata; class Actinopteri; order Cypriniformes; family Danionidae; genus Danio; species Danio choprae. Next base: position 3,957,889 of record CAIGQW010054451.1, read on the forward strand.
GTGAAAGAGTGAGCAGTTACTTGTCTGCTTTTGACCCTCAAAGAGGGGGAGTCCTGCGAATAAGCAGACCATAAGCAATTAGACAGTCAAGACTATTTCAGTTACTTATCAGGCTGTTGGATGTCCTGCACCTAAATTTGTTAGGGCCCACTCCACGAGGGTGTAGCGGCCTTCAAAGCTTCTATTTTGGGCTCTGCGCTTTCTGACATTTGTTTGGCGGCAGGATGGTAAACGCCATATACATTCATACGTCACTATCAACCTGATTTAGATCCCTCCCCGGGGTCCTCTGTTCTCACTGCGTAGTGTGTATTCACAGTCAGCAGTGAGTCTGGCCTAGTGGGTATTGCGTTCCCCTAGCGTTCTGTTTGGACGCAGTGTTTAAGTTCCCTTGAAGGGGAATGTCTCGGGTTACGTATGTAACCATAGTTCCCAAGAGGGAACTAGACACTGCGTCTTCCGCCATACTCTCTTCTGCCTGTTACTTCGTTACATCTGAATGTTCAGTGCAGGCTTTTATACTTCCTGGTCTGACGTTCACGTCGCCGCGTGTGCGTGCGGTGACATCACCACTAAATTACATTAGATAGATTTCACATGTGCTTCAAGACGCGTATAAAAGAGGTGTTCCCCATAGCGTTCTGCTTGGACACAGTGTCTCATTCCCTCTCGGGGGAACTATGGTTACATACGTAACCCGAGACGTTCTCCCAGCCCATCCATATTGAAATGTCCTGAAAGTGGGTGTGGAGAAATAGCTCTTTTTTTAATTATTTAAAGGCACAGGCGCACAAACAGCTACAATTCTCTCTGACCCTAAAATTGACATTTTTCAACAAGGGATAATAAATGATCTGACGGGTATTTTGACACAAAACACTTATTTTACATCTTGTTAAAAGGCCAAAATTTAAGCCCTTTAACATAATACTAAAAACACAACTGCATAAGTGCAAACAGGTGTAGGAGAAAATCAAACTGACAAAACTGACTTGTACAAAATGATTTAAGTTCATTTAAATGGTGTTTATGGTCACACACTACAAAAGCAAATTTAATGGATCTGATTAAATGCCCTTCAAAGTGCTTTAGATGAAAAGAAGCAGAAAGCAGTAAATGTATTTTTTACAGTTACTTACAACATGATAGATGAGCATTTCAACAAAACCTCAAGATGCTTTTTGAGTCCAGCTATTAGTTAAGCTGTCAACCCTCTCTTCTATTTTGCACAAAAGATGTTGGCAAATGTTCAGGGCTCACTCATTTGTACAGTAGATTAAGAGCAGACTGTATTAGGGATCATTATTTTAGGTCAGTGCCACAGGCAGACAGGTGCGTACATAGTGAGTACAACACTGAAGAAAACTAACAAAATCCTCTCTCCAGCTTCCCCTCAAATGAAAAAAAAAAGACAAAATTACCTGACCATAAGTGCTCTGAGGCCTGTAATTTATTTGATGTGGATGTCAGCAATACTTTAATAACCAAAAAAGAAAAGAAGTTTTAAGGGTGGAGCCGAGGCCTAATTATAGAAGTGTGAGAGAACCATGCAGACCAGAAGGGGCCTGAGGCTTGATCTACAACCACTGTAACCCAGGACCAGCCATCCTTTGCACCTCATGTCATTTAAAAAGAGGGCAGCTCTGCATGTTGGTCGCCCTTCATTGTGGAGAGGCAGGAGGAAATGAAATGAAAGAGGTGGGCAGAAAAGCTTGCACTCATTAACATCTGCACTAGGATTAGGACACTCTTTTAACACGTGCAACCCATAACAGTCCCAACATGTAATAATACAGAGCTGGAAGCCGAGGTAGTAATTTTGATATTTAAGAGGCGCAGCTGTTTGATAGGCTGAAAAGGGGCTGGTTAGCAGTCATGGAAATACAGAGAAGGGAAGTTCAACGTGTTTTGCGTGATATTTACTCAGCATAAAAGAGAAGTTCAAAGAAGTTGAGAGGAATTAAATTTTCTTTGATCTTTAGTTTTTAGATTAAAGATTGATGTGCTATGAAAAATATACAAATGAAATGAAAATCAAGCTCCCAAACTTACACAACATGATCCAATAAGTAAGGACAGCTCATATCTCATGCAAAGGGAATAGCTTTTTAATGTGTAACTTCAACCCTCATTGTATTGTTATAATATTTGTAATATATGCGGTAGCACATTAGTTTAAGTCCCATATCCCAGTAATAACTACTGGCGAATTATCTGCTTATTATTAAGATATTGACTGTTTATTAGTACTTTAGAAAAAGTATGATCTTATTCTACACCCCTAATCCTACCAAACACATAAAGCCAACTACTAACAAATAAGTAGTTTATTGAGCTAAAAGTTTTATTCATTCATTCATTTTTCTTTGGCTCAGTCCCTTTATTCACCAGGGATTACCACAGCGGAATGAACCGCCAACTTATCCAGCATATGTTTTAAATACCCTTCCAGCTGCAACACAGTACTGGGAAACACCTATACACTCTCACATGCACACACATATACTATGACCAATTTAGTTTATTCAGTTCATCTATAGCGCATGTCTTTGGACTGTGGGGGAAACCGGAGCACCCGGTGGAAACCCACGCAAACACGGGGAGAACATGCAAACTCCACACAGAAACGCCAACTGACCCAACTGACCCAGCTGGAGGGCTGGAGCTCTGAACAGTTTAGTTCCAACCCTAATTAAACACCTGATCAATCTAATTGAGTCCATCAGGCGTGTTTGAAACTTACAGGTAAGTGTGCTGAAGCAGGGTTGGAACTAAACTGTGCAGGGCTTCGGCCCTCCAGGAACTCACTTTGACATCTGTGCTTTTAGTTTGACACCTTTTAGTTTGTTAACTAATATACACATACACATGAGTTTAAATATTACCTAAACCCATTTTAAGGTCAACCATCTGGACCATTAATTGTGTTTACAAAGAGATATTTATAACTGTAATAAGCGATTGCATTTTAATAAGATATCATCAAGTGCATATGCGGTCAGTGAGTCACTGGCTTGAATTTGGAGGCATAAAAAAATCTTTGAGAATCACTTCCCGTAATATTAATCCATCAGCACACACTCTCAAAGTTCACCTGACCACACGATAAATGCACCCGACTTCTGATTTCTCAATCATCACCAACCCAGGAGTGCTCTTGATGCAGACTGTTTAGTATAAAATATTAGTTTAGCAGGCAAACATGCCTTTAGAGACTGAAATCCCCCCCCCCCCTTCAACCACAAACACAACCAAGACAAGAACACCTATTACATGAATGAATGACCTGTTCTATCATGAGAACGAGGTTTAAAAAAAATTTAATTGTATTTATCTTGTCTCCTTCAGAAATTATGCTGCAGGAAAAAAACACTGCAGTACATATGACAAGTCTGGAAAACACATCTCACTTAAGATGCATGTAAGTTACATTTCTTCTATAAGGCAATGAACATATAAGGTATGGACATAATAAAAAGTGCACTCAACAGATCATTATTGTTAAAAATTGTGCTGTACTCCCAGGATACTGTAATTGCTTATATACTGTCCTGTCACAATACAACATATAACAAGATATTTTTTGTACTTTGGCTGGGGACAAAAAAGGTTACAGTAGTTTAAAACTTTGGCAACTTCAAAAAAATTAAATAAAATAATAATCTAAAACTAAACGTTTGTGTAATTAAACTTGGACAGATGAATCATTTAAAGCATTGTAGGTCTTGTAGGTATCTCTTTTTGTAAAATGTACAAAATGTAAAATAAGTCTCTGATATCCTTAGAGTGTGTATGTGACATTTCAGCTCAAAATACCACACACATATTTTTTGTAACTTTGAAACTGTCACTTTTAGGCTTTGATCCAAATTGTGCCATTTTAAAACTGGACTAGGGTTATCTCTGTGAAAGAAAATTAAAATGTCAGAAGAAACTAGTCTATGGAGATTACAGTGTTCATTTGTGCATCCTAAAACTGAACATTTATTATGCCTCTTAAGGTTATTGCACACTGAATCTGAAATGTTCGTCTATAAATTTTGCACGTAAAAAAATAAATTCATCCTCATGTTGTGAGAATCGTATTAACACACTGCCTCCGAAACTTTCATCCGTCATAAAAAAATTCAAACCAGGTTAAATTTTTTTCTGTTTTTCGCATCCAAAAAAATGCTTTGAGAGGTTATTTGACAGTTCAGAGCCACCGTACGAGTGAAAAGCTAAATACAGAATGCCATCATTTGAGCTACAGATAACTTTATGACAAACACAGTGCATAAAAACAGTTGAGAACCCCATGCTGGATTCAGTGACTGGCGTACCTCTGCCCTGCTGCTGTTTGGGGTGTGTCCATACATTTGATGTACTGCCCATAGACATTATAATAGAAAGCATAGTCCGTTGCTTCGACAGGTCAAAGCGGCCGCTATCTATTATAATGTCTACTGTCATTCTCTGTTCAGGATATGTTTACGTTCGTGAATGTGTGAAGTATTACAAGCAATGTATCAAAGATCCACTGATTTCCTGAATTAAACTTTCGGAATAATCCAGCACAGCTCTTTGATAATGAGCTGAACTCTCCTTCCTCTATGCAGTATTGGATGCACAATCCAATATGCACAATATGTAGCATATTCCTCTTTCTTTTTTTACTTTGAAGAAGAGAGGAGAACAAAGTATCACTGCTTGGACTGACTCCCAAATGTTTTGCGTTTTTTCAGAATATATTAATTAATACGCATCAGACTTAGTGTGCAAGGTTTGTTTACGGGACAAATTTTTCACATATGAATACGAAAAAACGCATACGAACATTTCGAACTTCAGTGTGCAAAGATCTTTAGTCACTGACAATATCCTCAGCAGGTACAATGCAAAAAACTCTAATGGCAGACGACTGCTTTTCACTTAGAGCTGTCTGCTAATGAGTGAAAAAGTGTCATTAATGGGTGGGACTTTCCCCCTCTCATGACATGTACAAAGGGAAAAAGTTTATTAATTTAAAAAAGTTTATTAATTAATTTTTACCATTAACATACACTGTTGCCACACAACTTTAAACCCCTTATAAAAGTGATTTTTGTCTTTTTTTTAAACTTTGCACTCAACCAAAGCAATATAGCTGGTAACAAACAACAGATTCATATTTCCAAACGTCCATTACTTAACCACAAAATGAATGACATCTCATGTTTTACAACTTTATGTCAGAAGGACCAGCCAAGGGCTGAATGCCTGCTGTCGCACTGGAGCTCTCATCTGAAAATATGCAGCACATTTTCAAGTAGGAGCAGACAACTACATTACCTAAAAACCTCCTGAAACTACTTTTCACGACACAAGAGTGGTAGTAATATTAAAAATGACCCTCGCTGGAAGATTCAAGTTCACACAAATAACCTCCTCATGGATCCTCTGTAAAAGTGGCAGAACAAGAGCACATCTGAGGATTTACACTGTATTGGCAAGAGGTACACTTTGAATTGGAACAGTGCTCGGTCGGCAATGATGTTTCATTGAAAAAAATCTATTTTTATTTCTTTGTCTTTTTTATTATACAGAAAAAATAATGCAAGGCCAGGTTGACTGCAAGACACTAAAAGATTCCTTTTTACTGTGCCAGAGAAATTATGGATCATGAATGAACACAGCTGAGGAAAGACTCACTCATAATACATTGCATCATCCTCAGAAGTACTTTTGCAGCCCTCACAGCAAGCAAAGACCGGTGAGGAAAACAAAAGTTTGCAGACGATATACAAATATGAAATAAAAAAGAAAAATCACACATACACTGTAAAAAGCTATGAGTTACTTCACTTAAAAAGTGAGTAAGCCTGTTGTAACTTGGCACTGTTACGCTGACTTAATTCTTATCATGCACATTTACCTGATATTTTTAAGGCACTGAGTTTACTCAATATTTTAAGTAAATCAACTAATGACTTTTTACAGTGTAGATGGATAGATATAGGTAGGTAGATAGATAGATGATAGATATGGTTAGTAAGTAGAGCAATATCATACTTCTGAGGATTCACTAAATTTAGAGCAAGAACATGTTGAATCTTTAAAGTTCATTCACTGTCAGTGCGCATGCAAGGACATTGAACTCAATGCATGATTACTAAGTAGTTGACCAGAAAATTGTCATGTTCAAATTGTGTCCAGATGCCCTTGCAGTATGGTGAACCAGATGAAATGGCTCTGCTTTGAGAATGTGCTGGGATGGTCTTGAATTGAAAAGAAAAAAGAGCCTCATGCACTGATACTTTCTGCAATGTTGGGAATCTGATCTGGTCTGTTAAAAGATATTTTCTAAGTTTCCACAATCTGTCACAGATGTATCTGACAGTTTGTTTTTAAGTTTAGTTGGTGTTTCTTCTAAACTGATGCCTTTCTTGTATATATTCAGCAGGGTATGCATAATTGTGCAATGCATTGCACAATGTTATTGGATCGTTTTGAAAAGGAAGTCTCTCACACTCATTTCCAGCTTAATTTTTCATTCCTAAAATCAACTGGCAATTTCGTTCAGTTCCTTGGACACTCTCCAATTCACGTGTAATGAACCTCTGTGGGGCCATCAGAGCCTCAGATGTGGTTGATAGTGGAAGGACATCTCTTAGTTTGACTAAAATCACAGCTGCAGAACGCGGGCCAGGAAATTCTCTATTAGCTTTTTTAAGGCTTTCTGTGGGCCTGTGGAAAACACACTATAATCTAATCCGCCCGTGTGGTTTTGTAAATGTAATTAGAGCAGCCGCTGCTTGAGGTCGGCGATCTAGATTCTGGAGGTCCAAAGCTCATCTGTTCAGCTAACCGCAGGCCTAGTTGCTACAGACAGCAAAACAGCAAACAAATGAAGTAGTAATTATGACTGGCATGACCTTTAATTTACAGATTAATGAAAATCTATTAAAAGAGGTATTTTGAAACCAGCGTAAAAGCCTCTACGCGTAAATATATGGCTGGTAAAAAATACAAACACGCTCCGAGCTGCCAGTTTGACAGAGAGACGACGCTCACAACACTGCACTCGGTGGTCATGAGCAGAATTAGATATAATTCAGTCCACTCTATCAGCCCTTTCCAATAGTCATGCTGAGCCAAATAGTCCCCTGACAGCCAACTCACATGTGTTTTGTGGACTGGGGACAATTGTCCTTTTGTCCTCATGCATGCACTGCCTCATTCTGGCTCCTGTTTTCGAAACATTTTTGTGTCCCCTTTCTGGTTTGGCGCAGGAACTTTCTTCTTTGGAGATATTTACTGATAAAATGGTCATTTGCTTAATCCTTTAGCTGCAGGCTTTGATTAGGTGGGACAATTTGTTGTTTGTTTTTGAAATAAAGTGCCCCTCCTACTCTTTCCAACTCACTCAACACAGATTGCGATGAAAGGAGAGAATAATCAAAGCGTTAGTGGTGGAGGTGGTAAAGATTGAGCGGGGGGATGAGGCAAGTTTGTTTTACCTCTTGCTGATAAAGTTTTCTCAACCAGATTCACAGAGAATTTGAGGGAAAACAAATAGCTAGAGGCATGTTTTGAAAGGAGAACATACTGTATATTCATAAACTACAGATAAAAACTATAACTTAGGGCATTCCATTCACTCCTTTATGTAACCCTGGAAAAAACAACAGTCTTTATTTTTTATTTTATGCCAAATATCACTACAATAACAAGTAAATATCATGTTACATTAAGATATTTTGTAAATTCCCTACTGTAAATATATCAAAACTTAATTTTTGATAAGTAATATGCATTGGGCATAATTAATATGCATAAGTGCTTAATTTAGACAACTCTAAATGGCATTTTCTTAATATTTACTTTTTTTTAACCTTCAGATTCCAGATTTTCAATAGGTGTACTATATCTCAGCTAAATATTGTCTTAACCTAACAAAATAGGCATCAATGCAAAGCTTATTTTAGAGTTCCTACTGTAAGTCAAATGTCTAATTCCCTGACTTTCACTGACTAAAAAGCTGAATTACCATGAACTATAAGGCTGTTGTGTTGAGCAGACCCTCCCAAGTTTTGTGATTCTGTGAATGCTAAATTAATGCAACATTTTACACTAAATTTAGAGGGGCTTGCCTTGTTTTATTGATGCAGATTTCTCAAAAGTTTTGGCGACACTGTAAAAAATATCCATAAACAATTTTGTGTATTCTGTGATTAAAAGTTTTTCCCCATTTTTTATGCTTTTGAATTGCAATATTGGATCTTGATCTTTTCTCCAATACTTTTATTGTTGTATTTTTGATAACATGATAAAAAAAACACAGTACAGAAAAAATTATAATATATGAGAAGTAAGTCAAATTTAAAATGACAAACAAAAATTCCCTGTAATTTCATGACTTGGACAAAACAAATATAAAATTCCCTGACTTTTAATGTCTGGAATAGGCCTTTTAAAATTGAATGATATTCTAAAATGATAAAATCTATGATATTTTCAAATTCAATGGTATAATTCAATGACCATGTGAACCCTGTCATTTAATAATCTTTCAGATGATGCGTACAATTCTCAGTTTCACAAAATTATGACTGGTTTTGTAGGGTCACATTGAAAACTGTATGTGAGTTTATTAAACATTTGTGTTGGTAAACAGTTCTATATTCAGTTTTACATTGTAGTTTCTACATATGTAATGTATAGAGGGTTTTGATGCAGTAGTTAAAAAGCTGGGCTAGTTACCAAAAGGTTGCAGGTTTGAGACCTGAGTTCAGTGAACCATTACTGCTGTGTAACCCCAGGTTGCTCCAGAGGAACTGTCCCTGTAATAAGTGTACAGTAAGTCATTTTGGATAAGCGGATGTCTGCTAAAATGACTACTTGTATCCAAGGCATTCATTAAAGCAGGGATGGGAAATCATACATAACCAACAGCGCATGGCGCTAACACACTGTGTGTTCTGGACAGAAAACTAAAGGGACTTTTGTTTCCAAACAAATAGACAGTTGTTGAATACTGATTGACTGATACCATGAAACCAAAATGTAAAATTTTACTGCATGTCAGTAATCGACAATACTTACATTAGATATTTGAAAGAATTATTTTTGAGAACTCCATTAGGTTTTAGAGATTGATGAAATGTCATCATGTACTGACCCTTCTTTTTTCTTTTCAACACAAAATAATATATTTTGAAGAATGCTGGAAATCAGTAGCCAGTGACCAACATATTTGTGTTTGTTTGTTTGTTACTATGTCTGTCAGTGTCTACTGGTTTCCACCATTCTTCAAAATATCTAATTATTTCTTCAATAGAAAAAAGAAACTCATATTGGTTTGGAAGCACTTCATTTTTGGGCAAATTACTCCTTTAAGTCAATTATTTTTGTGAGTTGTACACCAATTGTAATTGATTTGAGAATCAGAGTGGTGGTTTTAGCACATACCTTCCCATACATCACAAAATGAACAGGTCTTCATGGGCGAAGGCTAAGAATGAGACCCCTATTGAAAGAATGCTACAAAAGGCAAGACTAATGTTTGCAAAGCCTTTCATAGATAATCCCCAGTTTTTCTGGGATAATGTTCTAGGGCAGATGAAACCAAAGTAAAGCTGAGAATGCAATGCATCAGTTTGTATACAGGTGATGAAATGAACCTTTAAGGAAAACAACACTCTCCCTATATAAAAAATGGTGGAAGTTCTGTCATGCTGCCTGCAGCTTCTGGTACTGGAGTCACTGATTGTATATTTTCATAATACTAAATGATTCATTTTTTTTATAAATATTCTACATTTTGTAGTGAATTTACAATTCAGGGGTGCTAATAACTGACAATTTTTTTTAAGATTGACTTGTTTTTTTTCTTTGCCATGTTGCCCTTAATTTATAGGACAGTAGAATGGTAGAAGTGGGAGAGAGAGAGGGACAGGATCAGGAAAAGGTCCATGAGCCAGGACTAGAACTCGGAATGCCTGGAGTGCTGTTGCGCCATATGTCAGCCCAATAACAAATGGGCTATCACACCAAAAAATAAGATTTTATTAATGAATTTCAGAAATTATTATTATTTTTTTTACCTTTAGAGTAATGTGGGTTGGGTAAATATTGTTTAGTCTTGTTGTGCAATTCCACTTTGCAGTACTACCACTGTCACTAAATATATACAATAAAGTCGTTTTGAAGTAGCCAATTAGATTAGTACAATTAGAATTGAATCAAGCCAATGAGTGTAATCGGAAGACTTACAGTTTGTCAAGACACTTGCAAAAGTCCTGAAGTTTAGGTGGATAGGGCTTACACTACAGTACAAAGATAGTGCTGAATAAACACTAAATGCTCCATACATTCTTCCCATGGAGTGTGAACAATATGATTTAAGTTCACAAAGCGAGCCACTTCATAGGCACTGAATTCTGTTCACCTCAAAACCAAGTTGATGCATATTAGAGATCTCACAATCTAATGTTTTGGTAACTAAATGTCTAATGTTGTTGGAAAACTATATAAAACTCTTGATCTAGGCTATGCAGAGGTATCTTTTTTTTTTTTTTTTTACTTTTATGGTTTTGTAATTATGATGTCCAGTTCATGCACTGATTCAGTAAAGCTCACCTAAAAATATCGTTCTCAAGAGCCGGATCAAAGCAGGGGTCAGCTCCTCCGTGAATTCCGCCCTACCGTTTAGCCTAAATAAACCGAAAGGAGGGGCTTGTGCGCAACAGAGAAGCAGAGGGTCCCTTGGTGAGCGCTGCAGAGCCGTATAGTGTGTGTCAGGTTTCATTCTGAGAGACTCACAAGCGCGCAGCAGTCCGACAAACTCGTCAAATGGCACGACCGAAGCATACGGACTCCCACTAGAGCCGGACCTCACTAACCAATGTCTCCATGCACTTGATTGAGCAGCATGCCTCTGCTGAGGTCGTTTTGAAGAGTGACCCATTGACGTGAAAAACGTGGTTTATTTGCTTGAAAGGAGAACTTTTTTCAGTTTATCTGATCACGAATCCGGCCAGACTGATAAAGAAGTGGATAAACGTTAAATTGCCTAAAAATACACTTTCCAAACATGGAGGACATGAAGTCGCGAGTATCACCTCAGTCCAGTTGGGAGAGGACCTGCGTTCAGCATCCCTGCCAAAAGCGCCTTTTGACGAACTGGAAGGACGTGTGTGCTTTCTCTGTGTGTTTAATTTCTTTTGGAGTTTGTGTGTTGCTCTACCTGAGGACGTCAGATCTGCAGTCCAGGGTGCTCAGTTTGGAAAAGGACAGAGATCCCCGTACCTCCAGTTGGGTCTCCCTGGAACAGGTGGAGCCCGTCCTGTGGAGTCGATTAGATCAGATATTAGAGGAGGTGAGCGGCAACTTTTATTCTTCAGTAATTAATAATAGCCTATCTAGTCATACTAACAAAGCCATTAAAAGAGTCAAGGGTGCGAGGACGGAGAGAAAGAGAAATGTGCATGTTGCCCCCACAAGAACTCAAAGAGTTCAAGAGGAACTCAGAGGTTAAATATGATGAATATGTGACCATGCGTTCAGTATTGTGTTAACATATGAAAGGTGATGAAACCGACAATTTTACTCTAAATCCATACGTCAGAAATTTAGTTTGTTTATTTGCTCTGGTTTGTTTACGCACTTTCGCTTCGGACAGTTTGAGCTCTGGCCGACTTTCAAACGCACATGAATCAAAACATACCCATATTTCTTTGACTGTTTAATAATTATTGTTTAGTAATATAGGTATTTAGCCTACAGTATATGATTAGTTTGGGAAATTGCATTTTAGTTGTTTCTGTTTTTTTTTATTTGTCTTTATTGTTTGTAATCTCGGGCTGCTTTTAATTAGTCTTATTGTGATCAAATGCAAAATAGATACATAAAAATATGAAATAAATCATAAACCATATCTCCTAGTTTAATTGAACTAAGTCAGATTTACTTCTCTACTGACTTAAACTAGCCTAGTTAATATTAACTCTTTATTCAGACTATTAATTTCAACCAGTAAATGCCATTCAGCAATACACATAAGTGAGAACTGATTCAATCCTGATGCATTAAGTTTTTAAGTTATTGTAGCACTCCAGATGCCGGGTTAGACTCTTTTAGATGGCTCAAATTTTTCACATCCTATTTAGCATTGCCCTAGAACGAGTATCTATAAATAATACAGTCATATTGGCAAAATGTCCTGCTGTCATTTCACACATGCATCAGTCTAGCTGTCTTAATAAAAGTACACTCATTTGATATTATCTGGTAAATTCGGACTGCTTGATAAGCATGTCTGCTACTGCAAGCCTTGACTGTTGTTGTTGTTCAGCAGAACTGTAATTTGCAGCACGCAGGACCTGCTAAACACATTTTGTCACCTTATGACACCTGTTTTAAATCAACAATCAAGTACTTCTGCACTGGCCGAGCAAACAGCATCTGTGAAGAATAGGACTAAGCTTGAAGCTGTGAGGTGCAGAAAAGTGAGATATATATATGCAGTACATTGCCTGTGGCTGTGGTCCCTTCACACTGGCCTCTGGTGGTTCAGCACCTAGCTGCATGTAAAATATCTGCAGTGTTAAAAGTATCTTGGGTCAAATTTATGGCTGCCATCTCGGTATCTGTGGTTAATATAATATAGTTTGCAGAGGATGATGCAGGTTGTATGTTAATGAGACTAAGCAGACAGGAGTAGAGGCAGCCAAGTGTGAGTCAACCTGAGGGTGAGTGCATTTACAGTGTCTGAATAATGTTGAGACATTGACAGGACATCTCACTAAAACCTGTCAAGAACTTGGCAAAGATAGAAATGTGATTTTTTTAGCTTATTAAAAAATTAGACTTTTTTTATATCCATAACTAGAGAAGCATATTTCACTGGCATGTTTAAATTTATATAATTAAAAAAATAGCTATATTACACAATAATGGCAATTATAAAAAATAAATAAAAATAAAACGTCCAGATGGGTTATAGTAATGAGCATTTTGAGGTAAAATGTCTTTAATCGTAAATTGCCTTCACTTTTGTTTAACACTTATAGGCCTTTGAAAGCATCTGAACTGTTTGTCTCAAGGGTGTTCGTTTATCAAGTCAAGATGTTTTTCATTGACGTATTGACAACAGACATTTCGGCATCACCATTAAACGCATGTATAAGTCTCCATTAAAGCTGTGAAACATATACATTGGAAGTGCCTGTTGAAGGTTAGAATGGTGCTGATTTCACAATTTTTAACTGAATGTGCCAGAATGTGCTTTTGGGGTGTAATCAAAATCTGGTTGGGGGGTGGGGGTAGTGTAGCCGAGCTTGAGAGAAAGAATGAAAGAAATGGAGAGAGAGAGAGAGAGAGAGATAGAGTTTGGCCTCTGGGTACAAAGTCTGAGGGTCTTAGCAGTAATCTGACTTTAAATTGTAAAACGTTTTGTCATCCTTTCAAAATAGATTGTTAAAACCAGATCAAATACTGGGCATCAAGTTACCATTAAAGCTGGGAGGCAGAGAATGTACCCTACCTCCTAACTCATCCATGCAAACACTAGGGCATCAGCTGTCTCATGTCATTACCACAACCTTAACATTTTACATCATGTCGTCATGAAACTTGCATGTAAACCATTTTACCTTCATACTAAAAATAATGGCTCTAAAAATAGATTTGAACAGTGATGCCATTGAAGAACCATTTTAGGCAAGATCCTTTCTTTTTCGTTTTTTCTTAGTGTGAAGAATATTTGTTCAATAGAATGCTTCCATAGATGTTATGTTTCCTTATGTCTTTCAAGGGTGGAATCAGATCTTGAAGATCGGAGCGTTTCTACGTTAAATGGTGTTTAATGAGAGATTTAAAATTGATTGGATTACAAAAAGTAGGCATTGCATTAAAAAATATAATAATTATAATGATAAGAAAAAACTTTATTTTTGACATCAACCGCAAAGGGAATTCATTTGAACAAGTTTTACTTTTGATGAAAGATTACAAACCTTTTTTCTTCTTTGGATTAACATGATGAATTGTGCACAATATGACCAGAAATATGTATTAAGAAAGTAAACATTGTCATTGTTCGTTTCATGTTGACTTTGAGCATAAAGGAACGCACCCTAACAAAATTAAATGCATCAGTAACGTCATGTGCTTGATAATAAAAGCTCAAGTCTTTGTTTCTTTAGATCTTGTTCAAGGTGCTTCCCTTCAATGTAACTCTTCTTGCTAACTTTTTTTTCTTCTCAATGTCACGCTGCCTGCATTGTTGTTTATGACAACACTTTCTGAAGTGAAATAAGGATTTACAAGTACTTTCCCATGGTTTGATGTAAAAACACTAAATATGCTGCACTGGAAAATCATGGGTTAAAGCTCTGGCAAGCTCTGTTGTGTGTGTGTGTGTGTGTGTGTGTGTGTGTGTGTGTGTGTG
>CAIGQW010054451.1:3972398-3991984 GCA_903798125.1 Danio choprae
GTGTGTGCATTATCCCTGGACATTGCGCCTGTGGAAAAGCAGTTTACGCACAGCACAGGTTCCTTCCGTAATGCATTTTCCACGGATTTTGTGCTCTCAGAACAAATGTCTGCTGGTGAACCCAGCTGTCACACGTACAGTATATTTTCATCTTAGCGTTCTTCAGGTTTTCCTTTTCTTCTTAACCTCCATTAACTCTTTTTTTTCTGTTTTACAATATCTGCAGTTCTGCTGAGTTCAGTAGTGTGGAAAAAATGCCACAATAGCTTGTAGTGTCTGAGAGGGGTTTGAGTAAAGACTTCTCCAGCTGGGAAGAGGGTTTGCCAGTATCAACCAAATAAAGCCCTGGAACGATTGGTGGTTAATATAAACTGGTGCAAGAGAAATGTCTAAGAATTTTTCAGCTTTAATGTTTCAATGTTAGATGGAAAGGGCATGACCTGTGTAGTACCACTGTGCAAACGCTTGACAAAACTTTACAATTCAGATCATTGTAAATCATTGTTCTTCCAGTCAATTGTCATTGCATACAGTGGGTTTGTCTATTATTGTTGAGGTTTTTAGAAGTTTGGGCTAAAAGTAGCTCTCTTAAATGTCACTCTTGTGGAAATTTAATAATAAAAAACCCTGACTGTTTTCTAAAACATGTGAGGTTATAGTTTGGGGTTCACCTTCCCTACAAAGTTTCTAAAATAACTGTAAATGTATATTTGGTTCCAAAAAGTGACCTGGTATTCACACAAACATTGTTAATCAAATAACTAACACAGCACCTGTCAGACCCTCACAATACACTGACGTGATGCTGCTTATAGAGCAAGCGGATACACACAGCTATGCAGAGGCGATAGAAGTTGTGCCCCTGGTGAAAGTTGGAGAACTAAATAGATCTGTAAAGCATCTATTTAGCATCTATTTTTTTCTCCATGAAATATATTTTTAAATATGTTTTACACAGTTATATGTTTTACTTTTAAAATAATATTGTATTCAATTTGACATACTGAAATACTTTTGTTTAGTTTAATGAGCTCAATAAATGATTTCATTCAACATGGACACAAATGATCAGATGTGACAGTAGATTCATAGACAGATTATCACATATCATTTATATAGTTTTCCACAACAAATATAAACCTTTTTAGTCACACTTTATGTTAGTTCTCGATATTAACAAACTATTAAATGTATAGTTTGCCCAAATATTTACTCACCCTCCACTTGTTCAAAACCTATTTGAGTTTTTTTGTTCTGTTGAATGCAAAAGAAGATATTTTGAAGAATGCTGGTTGCTGGCACCTCCTTACTATTCTTTTGTTTAGAAATGCTTAACTATGAACTATAATGAACTATAACTTTATCTAATACTTTTAATACAATAGACTACTTGTTTGCTGCTTATTAATAGTTAGTAAGGTAGTAGTTGAGTTTAGGTATTGGGTAGGATTAGGGTGTGGAATAAGATCATACTCTATAAGCAGGAATAAACAGCCATTATATTAATAATAGGCAGGTAATAAGCCAGAAGTTAAAAGTGGGAATTGGTACTTTAACTAAAGTGTTACCCATTTTTCCACATTGATAATAATAAACATTTATTGATATTTCATATTAAAATGATTTCTGCATAACATCACTTGGATCTGCAGGAATTCATGACAATTTTAAAATGTAGTAAAAACTCAGAATTACCAACCCAAATACTTTTGAACAGTAAACTATTAAAAAGAAAAGAAAACAAAGGAAAAAAAATGGTTACCTTATTTTAACTTTAATTTTAATTTTTTAAAACTTCATGTTTTAAGTCACTTTAACTTTGACTTTGACCTAAATATTGTAGGAAGCAACAATCTTTTTTAGTAGGACTTCTTCAGCTGAACCATTGGTTTTATATAATGCAAAGTCAATGGTCACCCATTTTTGAGATTAAAAATAAACACACACAAACAAGTCCGAATGAATCCCCAAGGCTCTTGATAATAATCTGAAATCTTATGAAGCAAAACAATCGGTCTGTGCAAGAAACTGAACATTATTTTCAATATAATTAACTTGGGCAAACAGAGTGTGCACTCATATGCACATTTAATTATCAAATTGCAAGCACAAATTATAGTAGTTTGCACAATTTGGACAATCACTGGTGAAAACATGGATCCTTAATCTCTTGTCACCTCATCTCTGAGTGCGCACTCAGACATACAGCATCAATTGACCGCAAGCTCATGCTCTCTACATTTGTACACACACAGAGAACTGTTTGCCCTAATAAAATAGTAAATAATGTTTTGTTTCTTCACAGACTAATCATTTTGCTTCATAATACTCCACTGTATCATCTGTAGCCACAGGAATTGATTTGGACTTGTTTGTATTTGTTTGTTTCTGATCTCAAAAACGGGTTACCATTGACTTGCATTGTACGGATCACCAAGGACCACATTTTCAGTTCAAATCTTCATTAATGTTCTACTGAAGAAAAAAGTCACCTACATACATCTTTAGTGGACATTTTCATTTTTAACAAAGCTCAGTGAACGTGTGGTAAAAGTTTCTATGACCTCAGGAATCCAAGCAAAGAAACTAACAAACTAACATCTAACTAACTTTATTTTACTTTATTTTAATATTTATTTTTAATTTTACAGCATAGTCTGCTTCTGCACAACTTACTTTAATCATCCTATTTCTTTCATTTTCAGAAATTAGCTGCACGTCTGCCAAAGATACGGTCGGCTCGGGATGCACCTCACAGCTGCGTCTGTCCACCAGGTATGTTTCTTAACTCTATTCGTTCATTAATCCACAGCCCAGTCTGCTCTGCCTGTTACCTCTCATATGCAGCTGTATGTATGTTGTGGTTAACTTTTTTGTTTGTACATATGTGAACAGATGCTAATTTTATTACCGTCGACAAGATCTCATTTACCATTGAGATGTAAATGAGTGAAAAGGGTCTCCCTTCCTCTATACGATGGCAGTCTGTGGTGACACAGACTGGCATTGCTGTGGTGACAGGTGCAGTCATATTTTCGAGCGATGTTGGCAGTCATTGGTTTCACTTTGTGTTTGAGTGGGTTGTGATGCAAGCCGGAGTGTTATGATGGCATCATCTGGCCATTCCTGGGCACAGGGAACAGTCAACAAGGTTCGCAGCGCACGACTAACAAGTCACATCCGTACAAAACACCCAACAAAACTAGCCTGTTAACACTTTAGGGGTTAACAATGTATAAAATAGAATCTTCATTTTTTGGTGTATGTTTCATGACATTAAGTAGTGTATTAGTAACATCATTTATTTGAACTGCAAATATTTTAATATACTATACATTTTTTTGCCAATTGTCATTTTTTGACAGATATAATACATCCTTGCTGATTAAAAGAATTAGTTTTTAAACGGTATCACAGTTTCCTCAAAAATATAATAATCTATATGTTTTCAGAAATGATAACATAAGCAATCTTCTTTAGCATCACGTCAGCATACACTGTAAAAAGTGTTTGGCTGGTTTACTTAAAGAAGTGAGTAAACCCTTTGTAACTTGGAACTGTCAAGGTGACAACTTACTTTTTATAATTATGCACATAGTTCATTTGTTAATGATTTTAAGGGTTTACTTACTTTTAAACTAAAAACAACTAATCGCTTTAAAGGCAACAGGTTTAGCCACTTTTTTAAGTAGTCAATCAATCTTTTTTTTTATCTGAAAGATAAGGTGACACTGAAGGTTGGAGTGAATCAGAGGAATACACGTTTAATTTTAAAGTATAATAAAAAAACTGATGTTTTAAGTTGTGATTATGTAAAATTTTGCAGTTTTTTAATCTATTTTTTATTATTTACATCAGTTTTTATTATATACATTTTAAATATAAAAGCTTTGGGAAAAATAAGAGACTTTCAAAAACATAACACAAAAACTTCGTTAATCCTAACTAAAATTTCCAAGCAGCTACATTTTTATTTGCTTTCCTAACATATCCTCCAGATGTCAGTCATTAGACAACCTCTTGTGTTATAGCCTGTGCTTGTGTTATAGCCTGCGCTTATGTGTATGTATGTGTGTGCCTGTGTGTGTGTGTGAATTTACACAACTCTGAGAACCAGGCCAGATGGTACAGACATCTCAGTGTTAATTAGGCCAGTCAGTACTAGTCATTGTTGTGTTAACTGAGTGGGAAGTGACTTCAGACAGCGTAGTGAAACCGGTTTAAGATGGACATGTCGTGGATAGGCACTTCTGGTCCAGGTGTGGGGACCGTTTAACAGCAGGCATCCCAGATGATGATCGTGTTTGTTGTTGTTCAGCCTTTATTGCTGTGCCGTGGGAGAGTGTCTGATCTCGCAATACAGGCTGTGTGTTTCGCTTTTTACTACATTTCAAACATTTAATGACAACCAGACAAAAGATGTGCATGAAAGTCTTTTTGATCTTTGTCAACTGAAAGCTGAATTGACTGTAGTTATAGTGCGATGATTGTATACATTGTGCCTGGGTTTTGATGAATGCATGTGTATAAATACTGCGTGTATGTAAAAAAGCGTCCACATATATGTCGTTCTCAATGTCGCCAGCTGCCGCTTGTCAATCACTCCAGCACGCAGTGTTCAGATGGCTTCCATTCCATTGTTTATTTTGAGTGCTCAGCGGTGGGCAATAGTCTGTGGCCTTTTCATCAAACGCATAGACTCACATGTATACATATAACATTGATTTACTGTTTGAGGTAAAGAATAGGTGCAATTTTGTTTCTGCCTGTAAAGGTATAAGTGCATAAACAAATGTGTATTTAGTTCACTAGTATAGTCAGCACTTCCTCTTCTATTTTAATTTAGTAAGTGTTTGACTAAGGACAGTGCATTGTTATTCTTGTCTTGGTATGTTTAAGCGAAGATGATTTGTGGTCTGTCTGTAAGACTACATGGTGGTTTTTAAATTTAATTCTATTCTGTTTATTCAGTTTGAGTCTGTTGCTCTTGTAGGAACAACATAACACCTGGCATATGGGCTTGGGGAATGTTTCAACACATCCAAATGAGTTTATTTTTTCTGATTTTGCAAATCCCATAGGGCTTCAGAGGTTAAGTTCACTCAGCTCGTGTTTAAAAACTCATTTGGCCCATTTGCATTCACTCAGAATCCTCCAAGATTTGTTTTTATTAACAAAGTCAGAGTCAGTTCATCCATGCAATTGTTTACTTGAGCAGTTACAGTGCCACACAGTTTTACTATGAAGAAAATGATTCACCTTCTCGGCTGCTCGATTTTTTTGGTCAATATTGTAATTACGACAATTATGTGTGGGCTATATGATGAAAAACAAGCAAAGTAAAACACAAACAAACAAAAACTCCTCAAAATGATTGAAAATCAAAAGTACAATTGAATAAAAATTAACAAATGAAACAAACTGTGCTCTAAGCATAGTCTTCATTCATTCATTTATTTTCTTTTCAGCTTAGTCCCTTTATTAATCTGGGGTTGCTACAGCGGAATGAACCGCCAACTTATCTAGCATATGTTTTACACAGCGGATGCCCTTCCAGTTGCAACCCATCACTGGGAAACATCCATACACACTCATTCACACACATAAACTACGGAAAATTTAGCTTACCCAATTCACCTAGACTGCATGTCTTTGGACTTATGGGGGAAACCGGAGCACCCGGAGAAAACCCACACGAACACGGGGAGAACATGCAAACTCCACACAGAAATGCCAACTGCCCAAGCATAGTCTTAGAAGATTTAAACATGATTTGTTTCTTAATAAAGCTACAAAAGTCCTTCAGTCAAAAGCAGTGGGTGATTTTTTTATTTATTATTTGTCTTTTGTTGTCAATACTGATTAGCTCAGTCGGCAGCAGGAATATAGCCTGCTGTCACTTTAAAAGCCACACGGATCAGATTTACTGTTACACATGCATTTTCATTCTTAATTCTTTATGTTTCATTTATTACATAAGAAACAGGTTTATGTGAGTAATCACTAAGTGCCATTTTGACACATTTTGTATGTATTTGACTATATATGCACATAAAAACTTTTATTTTAGTCACCTTTACATTTCAGGGAAATCTCTTTTCATTTATGAATTCAATTTGGCAGTACTATTGTATTTGTGATTTTATTGTGCTAAATGTACATGATGTAGTGTGAATTATTATTAAATGAAATCTTAAGAAAATAATATTAAAATAAAAATAAATGGCATGCATTTGGAACATTAATACAGTAATAACAATCGAAGAAAACATATGCTAATAGCAGTGTGCATGACATGTCTTCGTTCTTAAACGATGTGAATATAGTCCAGATAACATTAAATATGTGTCTACTTGCTGTGAGGATAAACATGATTTGTGCTGACCACAGTGTTTTTTTGTGCTGTGATTTATTAGCTGCCAAAAGCATGAAACCTTTAAAAGAGACATTTAGAAACCAAACACTCAAACAAACCAGTTAAAATTACCACAATACTCCAATACAAGTACATTTCCTTGTTTGATCTTGTTTATTTTTTGTATAGTAAACTTTTTTTTCTTTTGTCGTTGAACCATCACTTTGTACGGCACAACCCGTTAAGAACCGCTGGTTTATATTCGTTTAGGTAAATTTTCAGTGTGTGTTGTTTAGTTGTGACCCTCTGAGCAGATGTGTATACATAAACATCATTATTAAAAAATGACATTCGCGCCTTATCGTAGATGGCTGCATGTGTGACAGTTCTGTTAACAGTGACTGAGGCATTGTCGCTATTTAGTCATCAGAGAAAACAAGAATGCAGTATGTACACGTAATGACGATGATTTATGACTCCTAAAAATGTTTTTGGTACAACGTGTTTATCTGCCCAGCCTCTCTGCTGGTACCGAAAGGCCACGGTGACGTGAAAACCAAACGCACGCTACACGAGGTGTGAATGAACTGTGTAGACAATTGTGGCATGCTGATGGATACGATGCTCTTTGTTCTAGTGGAGATTTGTAAAAATGATCCCAGAGGCGCTTACTGCCAACAGCTTTGTCAGTGTATGGGAAAACTCCCATGACAGTTAGATTGAATCCAGGCCCAAGTGCCCAGAACACTGTTGAATCCACACATTGTTTCCCGAGAAACTGAATGGCACTTTCTTGGACATAGAAGTAGGAAACAGAGAAGAAGAAAGAGACGGCCGCCCTTGTGGCTTCTATTCACCACACACTCCCATTGCTCTTATTTCTGAAAAGCCAAAGCGCCAATTCCCTGTAGGATTTAGCGTCTTTGTGACTGGTTTCCGACCGCAGACCAGCGCTGGTGGCATTAGTTGTGTCACCAGAGGTCGTAAGGGATTGAGTAAGTGTGCTATCTTTAAATGTGTGCATTACACACTCTGGCTTGACAGCTTCTCTGTTAGTCGTCTGTTGGACTGTCATAAAGAGCGGGATGAGGGATTTCATTGCAGGCCCATCTGAGGGATTAATCACGAGTACACAGGAAGGGTGAGAGGCTTCTAAAGCCCCAAGCTTCATTGCAGGAAGTGACATTTGACAGTTTACCTGGATGAAGTCCGACGAGAAGCCATTTCTAGTGTGTGTAATCAGAGCTTGGTTCCAGGAACTTTATGTATGAAATATTTGTCATATTTAACATCTCAGTCATTCCCAAAAACACAACACAGCCAAGCGGAAAAGTGTATTGCCCAAAGGTTAATTGGGTTCTCATTTACACTTCAATTAAGTGTATCAACACCTTTGATTCTTTATTTAATTATAAAAAATTGCAGATTTTCAATGCTCAATGCTGCAAAAATTAAATAGAAATTTGTAAGCACTCAAAAAAATACATCGTTTCTGAAAGCAGCCACTTGTCAGTGGAGACAGTTGATTAATATATATTCAAAACAGTACTGCTAAAGCCTGGAATCATTATATTTCTTTAAATTGCAGATTTAATATGTTACCAAAGTCCTGTTGTTTATGACAACACTAACCTTGAAGGGAGGCAATGGTTCACCCAAAAACCAAAATTATGTCACGATTTACTCATCCTCCACTTGTTTCAAAGCTGTTTGAGCACCTTTCTTCTGTTGAACACAATGAAGATAAACGGAAGAATGTTGGAAAGCAGCAGCCATTTACTTACACTGTATTTTTTGTTCCTGCTTTGGATGTCTAAGGCTGCTGGTTTCCAAAATTCATTAGATTATCTCAGTTTGTGTTAGAATTTTATTTTTGTTATACAATTTTAGAAGCACTTTAGCCTAAAGCCTAAAAGCCTAAAGAAAAAAAGTAAAATGCTCATAAAATCACAGTCAGTCAAAATATATTGTGTTTAATATACAGTACACTTATGTAGAGCATAATAGCATAAATAGAAATTGGACTAAATGTTCTGCACTTCAGTGGTTTTCGTGGTACAAAAAACAAACAAACAAACAAACAAACAAACAAACAAACAATAGTTTTAATCACTTGTTGTTTTATTGTGTCACATTTGATAGAATACAGTGTAATGCTCTTGCATTATGACTGTTGCGTACGCCACATGTTGTCATAGTGTCTCCAGAGCTCCCACAGGGACATGGTGCACACAGCACATGGCATTCTGGGCACTCAGAGAACGCCCAGCGCATTGCCTGATGACAGACCAATGTAGACCCCTAGGACTGGATCAAAGAACACTGCGGTCTAGTTGGTAAGAGAGAGAGAAATACACAGAAAGATTAGAGGCAACCTCACAGTGGCCACGCTTTGCATGCTCAGATGAACCCAGTACAATAAAACCAGTTGATACGATCTCTTGAACGGGACGAGATGGAAATTAAAAACCTTTCTGCAGTTGCAGTTAAAAATGCCTTAATGCTCTTGTAAACAAGAGGCTTCCTCTGATCCTCATAGCGGGGTCAGGTGAAAGGGTCATGCTGCTGGTTATTTAAGGAGTTCCAAGTTCACCTTGACATGTCTGCTTACAGGAAGAGGGGCTTTTAGATCTTATTTCCTCGCCTATGATTCATTTACACCGCAGCTGCCAGAGAGCAGCTTTACTTGGGAGAGGTGTAGTCTGTGAGTCATGACCGACACACACAAGATTCCTTCAGATGGACAGAGAGAGAGCGTGAGACTATGAGACTGTGAGAGAAGCACAGTTGGGAGTATTTCAAGTAGAAACAACTTCTTTTGAATTCTCAGAGTGTATATCTGCAATTTAATTATTGATTATTTACACTTACCAGTTACTTGAAAAGATACACCTTGCTACTCTTTTTGCCTTTAGAACTAACTAACTTTTTCATGCCTTTGATTCAACAAGACACTTTAAACATTCTTCAGAGATATTGGTCCAAATTGATACAGTATGAAAGCATTACACTGCTGCAGACTTGTTGGCTGCACATCCATGATGCAACTCTCCTGTTCCAACATTTGATTTGAGCTATCCTGCTGGACGTCACAAGATGAACATGTTTCGTTGCCATACTCCAGCAGGCAGTGGTGTTTAAACAATGTTCAGTGTGTGCTAAGGGGACTCAAGTGTGACAAAAATATTCCCTACACCGTTAGGCCACCAGCAGCATGATCCAATGATACATGCTTTGTTGTTGTTTTTAAAAAAATCCACCCCAGAACCCAGAACAGATTCCATTATCAAATAGACAGATTAGACAGACTTCAAATGTGCAGTCATTCATTCATGTCTATTTAATGACTTGTCAAATTTTGGACTATTGTTATTTGATTAGGGCATCAAATTTAGAAGTTTTTTTAGCCAAGATGTCTATGCTGGGATATATTAAACTTTTTTAAACACAAAACAAGCTTGTTGGGATCATACCAGGCAACTTCATACCACTCTTCTGTTGCCCAGTTTTGAGGAACCTGCATGAATTGTTGTCTCAGTTTCCTGTTCTTAGCTGACAGAAGTGGCACTTGGTGTGGTCTTCTACTGCTGCAGCCCATCTGCTTCAAGGTTCAACATGTTGTGCATTTTGACATGCTCTTTTGCATACCTCAGTTGTAGCATGTGGTTATTAGAGTTACTCTTAGTTTTCTATTAGCTGAAACCAGTCTGGATCTTCTCCTCTAACCCATGGCATTTTTGACCACAGAGCTGTTACTCACTGATATATTTTCAGTTTTTTACTTTCTCTTTAAACCCTGGTGATGGTTGTTGGCTAGAAATCTCAGTATATTATCAGTTTTTAAAATACATAGACCAGCACATCTGGCACCAACAAACATACCATTTTCAAAATCACTTGTATCACTTTTCATCCCCATTCTCAGGGCCTAGACTTTTTGGCATGCAAGGCAAGACTGCTATTATTCATACACCCCCCCCACATAATTAAATTTTTTTAATCATGAAGGTAAATATCATTGAACATATTCCAGCTAATAGCTGTCAAGGCTATTTTGTTCACTTAAACATTGGAGGAATTGATTATTAATTCAGATGATGCCAATGCACTTGATGTTTTCTATGTTAGCTGTTTGATAAACAGTGGTGTCTACAACAGACTCTACTACTGTCACAGCCTTTGGGGTCCTCATTAGAGCACTCGCCTTTCGTAATAGAATCACCATTTCCAGCCCCGCTCTGGCATCTAGGCACTGAAAATGTACATTTGTTCAATTAGCAGACACTTTTATCCAAAGCGACTTATAAGTGAGGATAAAAGAAGCACTTCAAATGACCAGAGAGCAGCAATAAATGTTCTTACAAATTTAAGCTAGTTTAGATTTGACTCTTCTCTATGCATATGAAGAGAAAAGAGTGGTGTGTGAAGCACATTTAGAATTGGCCAATGTTTACCAAGAATTGTGGGGTGCTTATAACAAGGTGTCTAGTGCATACGGAGAGGAAAAGATTGTGCCTCCTACAGGTGGTTTGTCAAGCCCGCTCACCTGCATGAAGCACACAATATTTTCCAGAAACATGAAGTGCTGATAAGAAAGTGTGTGGTGGAAATGGAGAAGAGAGAGTGTGTCCTACCACCTGTTGGTCAAGGCCCCAGTATACTTCAAATTAAGTTTGTTTCATTTTCATTGAAGGGCAAAAAGAAGTTCAAAAGGTTGTTTCTGTTGCTTTTGTCACCTCCCCTCCACAGTAGGCAGGGTTGTAAATGTGTCATCCTGCTCACTTGTACCCGTAAACACAACAATGGTGGCTGTGACAGAAGAACAGTTTAATAAATATCTGGCAAACATCCTTCTCCAACCCGTTACATTTAACATTACACCTTAACATTACTTTCTGTTTTCCGCAGATAGACACAGAATAGAACCACCGTGGATATGAGATACGAATCAGTTGTGTAATTGTCACGGACCAATGGTATCTCAAAGGTGTTTGGGAGCCAAAAAACTCCCCAAAAGTTTGCTTTGGTGAGTAGTTTTGAACTCCCGAAAGGAACTCAAAGCAAACCTTGTTTTGGCCTGATTTGTTTGAAATGACATGATCTTAGTTTATTCTTCAATTCCATTTGAAGTATACTGGGGCGTTCAAGCCTACTCACCTGTGTGGACTGGAGCACACTGTGTGGAGTGTTGAACCAGATGGATTACAAGTACATTTTTAGCTGATTATTTGTGTCCACTTCAACAATTGCTCTTGAGAAAGCTCTTGTTTATTGTCGCCCCAACTGTTAGGTGAAATTCAGGTGTACCTAACAATGTGGTTGGTGAGTGCATATTTGGCCAAATTCCAATCAGCAGTGAGCATATTTAGGTTTTACTCGCTCTGCAGAGCAGGGCCCTGGAAGTGACTTGACATTTGGATCATACCCACAAAGAAGCCCGGAGGTGAGAGGTGATAGGTTAAGGAACAGTCTTTTGTTATGGTTGAGATTTGCATCTTCTGTATATGATTTCTAATCTAATTTACAGTTTCATCTTGCTACAGCTCTTGCTTTTCACTCATTATAATACTTGGTCTCTTTTATTCATTTATTTAAAATGCATCAATAAATATTTGTGCTTTACAAGTAAATTTAATTAATTAAAATATATCACAATGGAGACGTCTGAAAGGAACATTGAAAGACTGATTATGATCTCAGATTATGCCAGATTATGATTAGTAGCTAGAATATTTGAGAATAGATTTCAATTTTAGTTTTATTATTATTTTAAAACACATACATTTTCTAATTTCAAATTATTCATCAGTTAAATGATTCACAACTGGTCAAAAAATTGATTTAGTAAGAAAGAGAGAGAGAGAAATGCAATCAGTCTTGATAGGGAAGAGCATGTCTGTTTTTCAAATAACAGCTGGAAATGTATTCCTGATGTTCTCAGAGAAGATATTCACATTGTATATTTGATTCTAAAAAGTCTAAATCTTGATATAAATATTTGTGGCTAGACTGATGCCATGAGGAATCTTCAGTTGAAACAAAGGAAACGTATTATGAAAATCCAGTGGTTAAATGTCTCATCTAAATATTCCATGCCTTTCTGGCAGTGTTGCTTGAATAAGTAGTTTGAGGAAATGCACAGTCATTTCTCTGTGGTCGGGCATCCAGTTTTTGTTTCTACAGATGCTTGATAGTGAATTCGTCAGGGTCAAATTAAGTGTAATCAAAACCATATCCTTTAGGTCTGTCATAAAAATAAAGCTGGAATGTCTGAAATGAGTGAAAAATAAAAATTACATAAAAGCTTGTCTGGAGATCTTGGAATGATATTTGAGTGTAACAATGCTGTAGACCTCAATTTAGAATCTCAGAGAGGTATGAAAAGTGTTTTCTAGAACTGGGTTTACATAAAGGCTGAATAATGAAGCATAGAATTATGCACGTAGCTCGGTGAGAAAATAAACCAAAAGTATTGTCAACAGTCTCTCTCTGCTTGTATATCATGATACACAGTGAACCCAAATATAGACACAAACAGCAACACGCAGCGTGATTGTGATTTACAAACAGATGTGTCCCTGTTCGTTTGCTTGAACGAACTTTAAATAAGCTCAACATGTTGAAATCTTTGCAGATGTCATCACGTCCTTCCACACTCCCTTTTGTAGAAACAACAAAAACATTAATCAAACAATAATTAAGCGATTCAAGCATTAATGTCCCCAGTTACTAGGTGCGTTGTTTGAAAAATGTTTTGAACAAGACAGAAATTGATGCAAGTTTAGATTTTCTTTGGACATGAACCAACAAACACAAACATCTTCCCACTAGGTTTGAAATTCAGAGAAATTTTAAGCACTTCTGCAGGTGGTGATAAAAATTTGCAGTAAACTGAACCGATGCAATCTCCCAGCTAAACATGAAAGATATCAAATCCTGTGTAAACTCGTTATGGTCTCTTCTGCTGCTCTTCTTTGAAATATAACAGTTTAGTCACATGGTGAAGAAATGGTTTCATTTTGGAAACCTGAAAAGAGCCGATCTTCTAAATCTTTCTGCGTCTTAACAGATGAAGTGTATTTGGTTCCCCAGCTGAATTCCATTCATTGCACACTCTGTACACTCGGCTTTTGGAAGATACACATAGTTGACAAAGCGTGTTTTGAAAAATGCATTTAACAGTAGCCATATGAGAAATCTCATATGGCCAAGTTGGCACTGGCCCGTCTGTTACGTGGTTGGTAATCTATTAAATATTTACATGAAACAGGAAAAGTTTGGTTGCACAATGAGCATACATGACAATATAATATAATTCATTCATTCATTCATTTTCATTTCGGCTTAGTCCCTTTATTAATCTGTGGTCGCCACAGCGGAATGAACCACCAACTTATCCAGCATATGTTTTACGCAGCAGATGCCCTTCCAGTTGCAACCCATCCCTGGGAAACATCCACAAACACCCATTCACTACGTACAA
Organism: Danio choprae; assembly: GCA_903798125.1. Taxonomy (NCBI): domain Eukaryota; kingdom Metazoa; phylum Chordata; class Actinopteri; order Cypriniformes; family Danionidae; genus Danio; species Danio choprae. The sequence goes on from CAIGQW010054451.1 coordinate 3,986,237, forward strand.
TTTAGCCTACCCAATTCACCTATAGCGCATGTCTTTGGACTTGTGGGGGAAACCAGAGCACCCGGAGGAAACCCACGCCAACACGGGGAGAACATGCAAACTCCACACAGAAATGCCAACTGACCCAGCCGAGGCTCGAACCAGCGACCTTCTTGCTGTGAGGCGAACGTGCTATCCACTGCGCCACCGTGAGGCCCTTAAATATAATATAATATCATATAATATAATATAATATAATATAGTTGGGGCGACGTGGTGGTGCTGTGGGTAGCACAATCGCCTCACAGCAAGAAGGTCGCTGGTTCGAGCCTTGGCTGGGTCAGTTGGCATTTCTGTGTGGAGTTTGCATGTTCTCCCCGTGTTGGCGTGGGTTTCCTCCGGGTGCTCTGGTTTCCCCCACAAGTCCAAAGACATGCGCTATAGGTGAATTGGGTAAGCTAAATTGTCTGCAGTGTATGTGCGTGAATGTTTCCCAGTGATGGGTTGCGGCTAGAAGGTGATGGCGCTGTGTAAAACATATGTTGGATAAGTTGGCAGTTCATTCCGCTGTGGCGACCCCAGATTAATAAAGGGACTAAGCAGAAATGAAAATGAATGAATGAATAAAACACAGCACTCTGCAATACTCGCTTCAGTCAGTTACGATATTCCAAGGTATGTAATTCCCAGTTAACACCCTCTAAATAACGCAGACTCATCCGAGATTTTTGAATCACCTTGACAGTACATCCTGATTGACATATATCTGCTTGTCTGTTACGCTGCCATTTTTGACTGTTTGGCCTTGCCTTCTAAATAAATAATACATAGGTAAGTATGTTGTATTCCGCCTATTTCGCTTTGTCTGTTTTGCATTTGGTGCCATCTTGTGACTGGATAATGTGCAAGTTAGTGCAACGTTATACTCCATCAGCTGTTTTCGCTTTTGTCAGCTTTGCATTTAATTAAAGATTTAATAAACTATTATGGGTCAGAACATGTTCTGTGTCTAATTGTTATGTTTTGTGGAAAGTAGCCATGTAATAAGTGGGACAAAGTACATAAAGAACGTTTGTTCTCGCAGAAGCCCTTTAGTCTTAATCAACAGCTAGATAAGCCCACAAGACAACACAACACAACATAACACAACACAGCATTTTATTTCAGATTTTGATAAACCATTTTCTTAAAAGCCAAATGTATTACGTTATAAGGGCTAAGGATATGAATATACTTAATATTTAGATTCAGCACAGTTCACCATCAATTTGAAGATGATTTCCATGATTTAAGAGTATACAAATATACAAAATACTAATACTGCATGCACACTGCATGCTCATTTATTATAGCATTTACATTCATAAAAATTACAAGTTAAATGTTGAATGAATATCATATTTGGTACAGCAGAGACTGGGGTCAGAGTCATTGGCTATGCACAATACAGTTCTTGGAAAATGTGGTTACTGCTACAGTGTCCCTTACGATAGATGTTAAATTGAAAATTTATTGAATGGGACTCTCGGCAAAGCCAACACAGCAAAATCCAAACCCGACGTGTTTATATTATGTTCCAGATCATTGAAGCAATGGAAAGCAGTAAATTTCTTTGTGGACAGAGACAGGATTTGCATCTGCTCCAGGAGTCTGATAGTCTGATATCATAAACCAGTGCGGTTTGTGTGTGTTTGTGTGTGTGTGTGTGTGCGTGTGCCTGTGTGTGTGTGTGTGTGTGTGTGTGTGTGTGTGTGTGTGTGTGATCCGTGGTTCTGTTCCCCTGAGGTTAAGTGTATGCTGGCACCATGGGTCGAGACCCCCTGACGTGCAGCAGATTTCCTGTGGGCATCAAGGTGTGTTCAGTTCACTGCTGCTCAGAAGGAGCTCACTCACTTCTTATGTTAACAGCTCTGGGCAGACATCCAAAAGCAACAGGTTTTATTGAATTTGAAAGAAGAAAGAAATCCCCTATTGGACTATTTTTGTTCCTCAGGCTATTGCCTTAACGGTAGTTGAAATTGTAGTAGCACATTTCCAAAGGTCGTGTGTCACCTTTTAGAATCGAAGACTAATTAAGTGCTTGAAAGTCTTAGCAGAAGAGGATGTCGCCAGCATAATAACCCCCCGCTCGGAGGCAGACTTTACTAGGTTTGTTTTACACTGCGTTCAGAAAGAATTTGCCCCTCTGTAATATTTTTTTTTACTCAGCTTTTCTCCATCCATTTGACAGGCTTACCATTCATTAGTACAGTATAGACCAAAAAAAACTAAATGTATTCACCAATTATTGCTTGCTCAGTTTTAAATTTACTTAACTTGTATATTTTCAGCAGCATGATGCATGCTATGGAACAATTTGAATTGTGCTGATAATGTTACATTTGTGGAAGTTATTCATTTCTGAAGGCATTTTTAATTTGTCGTTGTGTTTCAATTGTGCTACTGATTACATGTTTTTAAGATTTAAATAACAATATTGTCACACATACAGTACATACAGTTGAGCCTGAAATTATTCATAGCCCTGGGTGTACATACATACATACATACATACATACATACATACATACATACATACATACATGCACATTTTAATTCCCAAAATTTAAGCCAGAACGTTTAATCAAACACCAAAAAATAAAATAAATAAAGATAAATAATAATAATAATAATAATAATAATAATAATAATAATACAAATCGACTTAATTTGAAAGAAGAGGAGAGGGGTCTGGATGCATACTTGGTGCAGTTGCAAGGTGAGCTGCATGCAATGCTTTTTAATGCGTGCACCTAATCCCGCCCCTAACCCTATCCTCACAGTTACGTCACTAGCTCCACTGAGTGCATTGTGTCTGACATTGCATCTCTGAAATATGCAGTCTCAGCTTGTAAATCCAAGTTTGCATCCAGATACCATTCGACGAAATGCAAGTTGAATGTTACGTATGTGTGTTAATCAACATTGGAGATTAAATATTGCTGGTCAAGACACAGGATTGGGCCGGAAAAGCAGCTTTCTCATCATTTGGTTCCAAAGTACTTTTTTGGATAGACACAGTTGAGTCACTTGAGTCAGTATAAAACTACCCAGACTAATAAAACATGGCTTTCTTTGGCTTTGTCAGTAATTATAGTCACTTTCAGAGTACATAACATGAAGAGCAGAGATTTGTTTTTCATGCAGTGATTCATCCAATCGGCTCCCCATCTTATATCATCAAACGTCTCGCTAACAAAATGATTATCAGTGCAGGTTCAAATTTGTAAATCAAGACTGTTCTTACTAGTTGTTAATCTCTGTGATCTAGTCTCTGGATTTTGAACATGCCCTGTGTGAAAGGTTATAGGAAAGGTCATTTGTTGTCATATGAAAAAGGATTCCTTATGCTTAATCCTCCAGTTTTTAAGGATGCTTGGCTCAAAATAATGAAGAAATCAGCCCTCTTCTGACTAAACCCTTGGCATCAGTGCTGCTTTTAAGCTAATAAGGACTAAAACAGATGGCGCAGTATGAAAAGGCTCACGTAGATGACTTACCTCTCTCTTTTATGTCCACATCAGGCACTTATTTGATAAATCGTTTCGGAGCCATGCTTATGTCATTTCCTCTCAAGTTCAATTGCCTTTTCATATGAAACCAGAACTCATTAAATCAGTGACGTGCATAGATACGCATTGAGAGACATTTAAAAGAGAAAAATATTAGGACACATGATGGTAGTAATTATTCGTTATTAATTTAAGGGGATGTCAGTTTAATAAGAGGTGAGTTTGACATTTACTACTAGCAAATGTATTTCACATTCATTTTACTGCATGTGGACACCCTGTGCAAGCTGAATTGGCATTTTTAGCTGTTAAAAAGTTTGAAGTTAGTAAGATTTAAAGAAAAAATATTGTTAGTTACAAGTTGAAATAGGGCAGCATGGTGGTGCAGTGGGTAGCACAATCGCCTCACAGCAAGAAGGTCGCTGGTTCAAGCCCCGGCTGGGTCAGATGGCGTTTCTGTGTGGAGATTGCATGTTCTCCCTGTGTTGGCGTGGGTTTCCTCCGGGTGCACCGGTTTCCCCCACAATTCCAAAGACATGCGGTATAGGTGAATTGGGTAAACTAAATTGTTCGTAGTGTATGAGTGTGAATGAGTGTGTATGGATGTTTCCCAGTGATGGGTTGCAGCTGGAAGGGCATCCGCTGTGTAAAACATATGCTGGATAAGTTGGCAGTTCATTCCGCTGTGGCGACCCCAGATTAATAAAGGGACTAAGCCAAAAACAAAAGGAATGAATGAACAAGTTGAAATAACTGTTAGTGCGATCCTGCAGAAATCGTTCAGATATGCGGATTTAGTGCCAGTGTTTTTATTATACCATAAATGTTGAAAATGGTTTTGCTGCTTAGTATTTTTGTGAATTTGCTAATAAAATGAAAGTTTAAAAGATTACTTTATTTAAAATACAGTTTTTGTTATTCTAGATAAACATATTTTGTACCTCATTGAGTTATTTTTACTGAATTTAAGCTACACTGAAAAGCAATAATATGATTTTGCTTTATCATCTATACAAAAAATATCTGGATTTTCTTTTTGTCAATTGTTGATTGTGCTAGTATTAGGACATTTTCCAGTTCAGAGTCCTGACTTCCTATTGATGATTTTTCCACAAAGTGACGGGTTTAGGGTTGCGCTGGCTTAAGGTTGTCGATAATCACCAAAAACAGATAATCCAGTAGAACAATATCTGTTTCCAGCTAAAGAAACTCCTGGAGGCTCACATTGACCTCTAACCTTACACCCCCCACTTCAGTCAGTGATGATTTGCTATAATCCCTGTGACGCACTTATTGAAATGGACATTGGAGCCTTTTGATTATCAGCACAATACAATCTAACCATACTTTAAAGACCTGAGTGACCTTTATTTGCCCTGCTGTGTTGTGTTTCCGGACAGTCGCCTCTGTTCCACTTCAATGTTCCCAGTTTCCAGCCCCCGTCATACCCGGATTTCTCAACCCTTCCCATGTAAAGCACTTAAGAACTAATTAGACCAATTAAACAGATAGGCAGCATTTCCTTTCCTTTGTTTGTCCTGTCAAGTCTGAGAGCTTTGTTACCTTCGTTCTTTCTGTGGTCTTTTACTGTGTTTACCAGTCTGTCCCTTTCCTTTTTTGCATTTTCATCCCGCTCTCTCCTCTCATTTTTTCCAACTTTTGCAAGAAGATATTATGTATTAGTGTTATTTTTAAATTAAAACAAGAACAGAATAATAAAATATAACCTTTTGGGTTCAATTTATGTGATTTGCTATGGAGCAAAATCTTTTCTTGAAGCTCTTTGATGTTTTTATCAGCATACCCTTAGGTCATGACCAATATATAAGTCGCTGTAAGCAATACAATGAACTACAATTTGTATGTGTAGCAAAACCATTATAGTAACCATAACCACATTTCAGTATTTTTATGAAGTTCAAACACACTTATAGACTGTGAAACTTGTGAACCTAATTTAATTTAATTCTCTTTCTTTTTAAATTAGTTTTTTTGTAGCTTTATTATTTTTTGGCTAAATCAATGCCAAACTGTTCGAACAAATTGCTTAATTGTATTGAAAAAATAAATTGTGCTTTACAGTGCTAAAAATAGTGCTTCATATTTTATTTGTAGATATATTAATTCATTCATTTTCATTTCGGCTTAGTCCCTTTATTAATCTGGGGACACACAGCGGAATGAACCGCCAACTTATCCAGCATATGTTTTACGCAGC
>CAIGQW010054451.1:3992084-4014681 GCA_903798125.1 Danio choprae
CACAGCGGAATGAACCGCCAACTTATCCAGCATATGTTTTACGCAGCGGATGCCCTTCCAGCTGCAACCCATCTCTGGGAAACATCCATACACACCCATTCACACTCATACACTACGGACAATTTTAGCTTACCCAATTCACCTGTACCGCATGTCTTTGGACTTGTGGGGGAAACCGGAGCACCCGGAGGAAACCCACGCCAACACAGGGAGAACATGCAAACTCCACACCGAAAGGCCAACTGGCGAGGATCGAACCAGCGACCGGCGACCTTCTTGCTGTGAGGCGAACGTGCTACCCACTGCGCCACTGTGAGGCTCATTCAATTCAGTTCCACTCAAATGTCAAATGATGTGATTCAACTGATTCAGCTCTACCAATTCCAACTAAGGAGGCCAAAGCTGACAGTGGCGAGGAACCCAAACTATCAGGTGACAAACAACTGAGAAAAAAAATCTTCAGGGGAAACCAAGTTTAGTGAGGGTACGGGCATCATCTGACCAGGTGGTTAAAGAGTATCTTTACAATACTATGTATTGTAAAAAACAACAACAAAAAATAACAACAGGGGTTTCTCTTAAACCACCATCATTGCGCAGCATCTACCTGAATAATGAATTGGTGACAACAGAACAACAGAGCTACATCCTTTCAAGACTTAATGAGATTTTTATTGACCACAGAGAGTCAAGATCACAGGCCCTTTTCACACATGGTGAAATGTAAGATGCATTTTCATCGATCCGATCACAAGTGGACAAAGGAGTTACATTACTGTTCACACCTGGTATTTAAATGTGTCTCTTCTGTCCACTTTAAATCACTTTTCTTCACTGATCTTTCAGTGTAATACTTCAAAAGCTAAAACAATTTTCATATTGAAAAAAAAAAAAAATAGTAAAGTACCAGACCAATTAAACGCTTTATGAATAGGCTATTTTATGCAACATCATCCAAGGCTTTTGAGATGTAAGTTCCATCCCTGAATGTTGCTTTGAATAGAATAAAATTGGTAAAAAGCACAGTAAAGACTATACCCAGGAAATAAAACATTGTTAAAGTTGTATCTTATGAAAAACACACCAGTTCATGGGTGCTATTTCATGGGTAGCCTATTTCAAAAATCTAATGTGTAGTCAAATGCCTATGTTTGCAAAAGAATAAGATTGAACACTGGAACTGGCAAGAGAAGTAGTAAATTCTAGGGGTGTGACAAGATGCTTACTCCACGAGACGACACGAGACACGAGACACGAGACAATATTTTTACGGTATTTTTAAGAAATCTTCAATGATGAAATACATGAATGGAAAATATTTTATTCAACTGAAAAAAAAAATCACAAATTGCTAAATTATTTAGGTGCTTTAGGTACTTGTAATGAATGTAATTTTACTTCTATTTTAATGAATTATATGCAGTAAAGGACATGCAAACACTGCAAAATATTTTGCTAATGGAAAATAGTGTTTATATATAATTTTAAATATTAGCAAAATATTTGCTAATATATGAATGGAAAATAGATTTTTATTCAACTGAAGAAAAATCACAAAATGTAAAACAATTCAGGTGCTTTTTAAAATAAACAATTCAGGTGCTTTATTTTACATTTATTTTAATGAATTGTGCCATAAAGGACATGCAAACACTGCTAAATATTTCGCTATAAACTCTTCTCCCCTGTACAATTTCACATGAAAATCAAACTTCTTTCCACAATTTGAACTTTTTTTATTTTTTTATGTACCTGATCATGTCATTTTTGGTTTTAAAATATTCAACTGTTTCACTTTCATTCAGCAACAGCGTCTGTTTTTTCTGGATAGCATAAACGTGTGTTCGGTGATGATAATAATGACGAATGTATGTGTCTCCAGGAGTCCACCGTGTGTATGTGCGCGCATTTGTGGAGATGTGTGTCTGTGGTCCTTACTGACTCGATGGGTGCAGAGAAGTGTCAAACAGCTGCGTGTGTATGGCTTATCTTGTCTCAAAATGCAGCAAAAAATCCTATACAAGGGTAATAGTTTGATTACGTCGTTTACATGTCTGTACTGCACTTCAATAATAGGAATAGGAATACTCCATGTCTTAATTCGATAAGTGTTTACGACGATTATGGCTTTAAGCATATCTAAAATGCTATTCCATCGTATGTTATGATGAGGCATGGTTAATGCGTGTGGCTGCAGTTGTAGCAGACTCTGCTTTTGGACGCGGCAACCCTTGAACTCGGTGAAGAAAAAAACGGTTACGTCACACTCACTCGCCCCAAATAAGTGACGCACAACTCTGAGGCCAGCCTGTCAGGTGTGTGCAAAGCACTTAATGTGCGGTTCTAATCCATTTTGCCTCCAATCTTAAATGATAAATTCACCCTCATGCTCCATCATAACATCCCAACTCACAAGACAACTTTTCACCTTGGCGAGAAATCACGTCGCAATTTAGTCTTGTGCCGAGATCTCGTCACATCCCAAGTATATTCTACTTTATACATTTCTTGTTTGTTATACACGTCTACACTACAGTTTAAGAACAATTTGGTCAAATGTGTTTTCGACTACCTCTTCATGGGGTCGAAAGTAGACAAGCTCAAAATGTTTCACACCCTGTTCTTAATCCCAGCTAATCAGATTTAATCTAAACATCTGAAGGATGGTGGTTCTAACAGTGTAGGCTCTAAACCAGGCTCAAGTCTGCTTAGCTACTATATAAAAACCAGTCTTAAGACTACAAAGTGATTTGTGTGATTTTAGATTTCCTCAGTTGAATCAATTTCAAAGTAGACAGCTATTTTAAACCTTTAGGACAGATATTCTAAGCAAGTATGCAGACAACTTGGCCAACACACCCTTAAGCTCCATACACCACCTTAATACTCTATCAAAGTAACTTACAAAAGTATGTGCCAGTATACGGATGTGTCATTATTGGGGTTGCTAACTATAAACATGTTTATACAAGATTCTATTGTTGCATCCCAGTTGGTTATTGACCTAGTGTCCCTTGTGGTAATACTTAGAAAACACCACACACATAAATTAAACTCTGACACATTCCAAGCAACAAAGTGTGAAATTTAGACGCTGCTAGTTGGATTGTCTTTGTTCATCTGTTTTTCAGGTTTTAGAGATCATGATGATGATTATTTTCTCTGCCAGTTTTTTCTTGAAAGAAGAGCTCTGGAATTTCTGAGCTTCAGGATTTTTGGATTACAGAATGTATTAAAGTGTAAAGTAGCAAGTAATTTAGCCTTGGTTGAGGCTCATTGTTATAAGTACTACTATAGAGATTTTTCCTTCAAATAATAATTCAAATACACCCACAAAGGAATTTCTTTCTGCCGATTTTTCTTGGAAAGATGTTAAAAAGGTTCCACAGAGGAGAACGATGGACACAGAAATTAGGTCTATGTGTTTAACAGGGAGACTGGACGCTGACTTAACTTCCACGCTAACGTCGAGAAGCTCAAGACCTCTGGTTGACTTCCTAGTCAGGGAGATGGGGAAAAGGCGAAGAAAGCACGAGGAAAAGAAAGTGGGAGAGACTAAGGGGAAAAAGTTACTTCAGATATTTTGGGATCCAGTTACTTTCGATCTAAGCATTAAGAGACCCGAGACAGCCACGTGGTTTGTCTATCCAACATGGATGATTGTGAATGTGTCTGTTTGAGAGTCAACACACCAGAGCTCAATTAACAGTTTAACTGCCAGAGAAGCAAAACAGATGCAAGCTCAGTGGAGGGTCGAAATGCGGCCAGAGTGTGATCATTTCACACACCCCTGTTGTTTCTCCACCTCACTGTGCAAATGACTGACACTTATCAATTCCAATAGCCCAGACAGAGACAGAATTCACAGGCTGCGAGTCAGACGAGCCTCCTGTGCTGTCAACATGCTTCAGGCTTCCCAGAAATCTGCCTGTTTACTCATTTTAAAAGACCTTTGAATCTTGCCAACCGGAATGAATTTTAGGAGACTCTATGGGAAATTACGTACAAAGCTCAAGAAGGAAAATAAGACTGCTGCCAAATTGTACAGAAGTTCGCTTTGCTGAAATAAGGGATGCTAATGCTAAACATTTAGGTATATAATTCGTCAAAAGGCATTCTCAGAGACTCGTTTACAAAATATTTACTTTAGACAAATGAGCTTTCAATTTTTTACACAGCCAGCAGATGGTTTATCAGTTGCACTGGAATCAAGGACCTTCAAGGTGCATAAAATTTATGTTGTTTATGTTTCACAGACTCTTTTCCTAAACAACCAGTGGTGCTGGACTTTGCAGTGCCTCCTATCATTCTGGAGTCAGCTTTGCACATACTGTAGTTTCAGATACAGATATCATTGTAGAAAAACCCTGTTCCCAGGCGAAATCAACCCTCTGCTGATCTTTCACCAAACACATATATATTCTACAGCTTCTTGATTTTCTAGTGATGATTGAAGTCATTTAGATCGAGAGGTTTCAGGTTGTGTTTACTTCAGATTTACGTTCAGATATATGTGTGATTGGGTCCTGTACCTGAGGTCAAAGGCCAGCTGTAGCACTTCATCAAGCTGCTGTTGTTAAGGCGTATCTGATGATGCCCTGCGGGCTCTAGGGAATGACTTTCCCAGCTGTGAAACAGGAGTGCAAGTGGCCACTTAGTTTGTGCGTTGAGGGAACCGATAGGAGTGATCAAACATGTAGAGGCCAGAGGAATGGGGCTTGTAATCATCCACAACTCCTTAACTGTCCTACCTTCCCCCAGCTGAGCCCCAGTTGGTTTGCTCATCTTGCTGTGAAGCATCCGTTTGATGTCCTCAAGATAAACAGGGTTATTTACAGTGCCGAGGGCTTTTACTAAGGGGCCGCTTTCTGGGTTGTCAAGTAGAGGTGTGTGTGTAAACGTGGGACAGTGTCTGAACCTTGTTCTCGATTGCCGTGGTCAGAGTAGGCTAGTGTATATACACATGATCCATCAGTGCTGACCTCAACTTGCCATGTTGACCACAAGATGCTTTGTAGGCAGCATTTTCTTTTCATTTATAGAATAATGAAAGGGCGGTGTAATGACTAAATAGTATTTAGTGTGACCTTCCCTTTAATCAGGATGCTCAGCAAATTAGAGCAAACCTCAAATAAGCACCGTAGCACAACCCCACACTATGAGCAACTCAGAGGACAATAAAGTATACTCTGACTTTTTAGAGTGTGTACATGTTCATAAAAGTATAGACACCCAAGTCTATCAAAGTTTTTCAAGGTCTATAAGCTTTTTGCAGTGCCTTTGACACAGATATCTCCAATAGGATATAAGTGTCAAAGGTGATTTTAACCAAAAAGTCATTCTGGGGAGTTTAAAACTTTCAGTAATAACCAATTTGAACGTGGAATCAGTAACCCAAAAGCTGAAAGTGCAGTACAGTACAACTAAGCAAAGAGGTAGCTAACACATGTTACTATGAGCTATTACGTATGTCTGTGTTATTTTACACATATCCCATGATCTCTTTATCTCTTGATCTGCTCTCAGAAGAAAATTCTGTTAAATATTGTGCTGCCAAGGACATTACTGTCTAAACTGTCTGTCTGTTTTAACTTGTCTAAACATTGGCAAATCAAGAAAATATACATATAGATTTTAGATATAAATAAAGGGATGATCAACCGATTGTCATGTTAAAAGAGTGTTAAAGGAATTTAAATACTTTAAATTGTACATTTTAATTTTAAATGTTGCCACGATGGGCCTCACGGCAAGAAGATTGCTGGTTCGAGCCTCGGCTGGGTCAGTTGGCGTTTCTGTGTGGAGTTTGCATGTTCTCCCCCTGTTGGCGTAGGTTTCCTCCGGGTGCTCCGGTTTCCCCCACAAGTCCAAAGACATGCGGTATAGGTGAATTGGGTAAGCTAAAATTGTCCGTAGTGTATGAGTGTGAATGGGCGTGTATGGCTGTTTCCCAGAGATGGGTTGCAGCTGGAAGGGCATCTGCTGCGTAAAACATATGCTGGATAAGCTGGCGGTTCATTCCCCTGTGGCGACCCCAGATTAATAAAGGGACTAAGCCGAAATGAAAATGAATGAATATATGTTTTTAAAATATATAAAACACCACATTAATGTATTTTTGTTTGTGGTAAGTTTTTAAAGTCTATTATGTCATTATGCAGTTCCCCATACCCTGGAGCCATTTGCTGAAACCGAGTGCTTGCAGATAATATGAAGCATGCTTGCAGGCTCCATACTGTACCCCATCCCAAGCAATGCCACAGGGAAAGAGAGAGAGACTTAATCTTGGTCTTTCACAGTCACAGGTGAGCTAGTGTGGGGATTGTGTTCTCAACGAAGCAAAGTGCACTATAGTAATCCAGGATTAGAGCACAAAGTGACTGTGTGCATGTGTGTTGCGGCTTTCTTTTTATGTGCCAACCCACTGGATCCCCATGTTTGCCTTCTATCAGTTACAGCTCTTAAAGCGGCAGGAACCTAGTAATTGATCTTAATCCAGAACTGATGTTAAAGATAGATAATCAGTCATAGAGTTTGCTACCTTGTGGACATAATTTCAAAATATGTTAGTCTTGTTAGCGTTTTTTATTAACTACGGTTGTTCGTCATATTAAACATGACATAAATCATTTATCAGTGTCTCATCATAACATCTTAATGCTCTGTTCTTGGAAGGCAGAGGTGCAATTCAGCACCTTTGTATTTTAGCACCTGATGCCATAATTTTCAGACTGTCAAAAATGCTTGGCAAGGGTTCATGGGTATCCATGACATGGGAATGGAATAGATATGAGAGAAACACAAACACCAGCAGTTTTACTTCCTTTACAGCCATACACACATGAATAAACTATCACACACACTTGCGAGCCAATTTCAACAGTTGCTAATGATCACATGTTTTTCTTTTCTGATGGACAAAGTGATCTTCGTGATCTTGAATAGACAGTTCCCTAAAAATTCTGACTTTATTTATTCACCCTCACGTTTCAAAATATGATACACTATATTGTTTTTCTGACCGCCAATAAAAAATTTAGCAGATAAGCTTCATGCTTTGGCTGTCAATCTTCTAAAATATTTTATAATTACATAAAAATATTACATAAATCAAATCAGTTATGGTGTTAATGACATTGATGTGTAGTTGTGTCCGTAACCACAAAAAAAAAAAACGTTGTACATGTAGTTGGAAAAGGGTTTGATAAAAAGGTGGTTAGATCCCCAAACATTTTATTTTTAGATCTGTTCATTGCAAGGTTCGTTGACAAGCCAATATGGTTCTTTAATGACATCTCTATGAAGTCCTACAAAGTCTGCATAGTTTAAACCAACATTATGAATTATAATTTCATCATATTAAAAATCACACCACTCATTTCACTCATTTTCAGAATTACTCATTCCGCTAAAACGAGGATGTCAACACATGGCCTGTTTAGCTCTTTAACCTTTCCTGTCAGTCTTTTATGTTTATAGTAAAATGCCTTCCGAGAGTCTGCCTGCTCGCATGAACTTAAACTCCTGAAGACTAAACATTGCTGTCTTTGTTGGAGGTTGGTGATTTTGCCGTCATGGCTGACACCTCCACCTCTCTCTGTCTCTGTGTGATTAGTGGTGTGTGCTAAGAAGGATTTCCCCATGTGTGAGGCCCAGACGATGGATTGGAAAGGACACCGCAGAGTGCCAGTGGTGGGCCCGTGTGCTTGAGCAGGATGTATTGGTGTCCCACATCTAACCTGCATTGTGCATGCAAGGTTGCAGTAGGTAGAGGGTACAGAGCAGCCGGTCAGCAGGCCCGGTATTTGGTTCAAAGTTCTGCATGGCTGATCAGAGGGACAGAGAAAAAGAATAGGCCGCGATGTGAACAGGGGCCCACATTGTTCTGTGCATAACAGGCCAACGGCAGATGGTGGATGAGCCAATATGGCTTACATACACCCACACATTGACTGGACATCATAAATACCCTGCATATTCTCTGTCATGCTGCCTGCAGGAATCCAGAATTGACAAGACTCACCAGGAGCTTTTCGCAGTTAGATGTTTTTATTGGATTATGAGTTTAACACTCGTTTCAATGCTTTGAAGGTTGATTTTTCCTGGACTTCATTTACTAGGGCTTAAAATAGCACCATTCATACTCAGGATGTTGTTTTTGAATGAAATGTCTATTCCCATTATTATTTATTCATGTTGTTCAACACATCTAAGTGCTTCATTATTATGCGAGGCACAAAAGGAATGTCCACACCACATACAATAATGGAGAAATGGAAAGAGCAGCACAGAAGTAGTCAATATGACTTCTGTGCAATGTTACACATATTTCAAAAACATATGATGCTGTAGCTCTGCGTGTTTGTGCCATTTCGAATCTATAATTTCTGAAATTCATTGCTCTGAATGATGATGAAACAAATGCTATCACAAAAAATTTGACAAGTCAAATGGTATAGCTGCCATTTATTTATTTATTAAAATTTGTATTTATTATTTTTTAAATACAACTTTATTTTATTTTTTAATTTTATATTATTTCTGGTGTTGGTGGATAATGGATATTTCATGCTAATTCTTGCTAATTTCACGTTTTAGATAAATATTGGAATTTTTCATATTGTACATTTGCAATCTTCCGATGCCTAAATTCACTTTAGTAATGTTTTAGTTTTAAACATAGTGACTATTTAAATGTTTAATTTATCATTTATAACATGAAAATGACTGCATGTCTAATTTCTTTTTGTGTTCAGCCTGGACAAATGTACCCAAACAGGAACCCAAGATAACAGTTATGTGTTTGTTATCAGAAACAGCCTGTGTGAATATCACACATCGCTCTCTCTAAAATACAGCCAAGATTTAGCCATTTGGATGGTGGCGAGGCGGCGGGTTACTTGTTTTCTCTGAAGATCTTTCTGACTTCCTCTGCTGGTCAAATGCCTACAGGGCAAATATATAGAGGCCCCCTCGCAAACTGGCCTGTTCCTCTCCACTGAATGCGAGAGCCTCCATATGCTTAACTGTGAGCGCCTCTAGACAAACAAGGCCTGTTCCCAGTTTATTTATGTTGTGTAATGGTTTTTTGAGTGTGCACGCACACATTGTGTATGTAGAAGAGGTCGCAGCACTGCAGCAGTGCTGTTTTTCTCTCTGCAATTGCTGCAAATGGACACCCAAAGCCTCTTGAACGATCTGTCATTCAGTGCACAATGTAAAAATTGTTTTTACTCATAAATGTGTTCTTGTATGAAGATAGATTAGTTGAGGTATTCTCATTTATGCACGAAAGGTTATGTAAAAATGTTATGTCGTTTGGAGTAGATTGTACTTTAATCTAATGATTTCAAATAATTATAATGATTAGTTTAAAATAATTATGGGGTGGCACGGTGGCTCAGTGGTTAGCAGTGTCACCTCACAGCACTCTGGTCGCTGGTTCGAGTCCCAGCTGGGCCAGTTGGCATTTCTGTGTAGAGTGTTCTCCGGTTTCCCCCACAGTCCAAAGACATGCACTATAAGTCAATTGGATGAACTAAATTGGCCATAGTGTATGATTGTGTGTGTGAATGTGAGTGCGTATGGGTGTTTTCCAGTACTGGGTTGCAGCTGAAAGGGCACCCGCTGCATAAAACATATGCCGGAATAGTTGGCGGTTCATTCCACTGTGGTGACCCCTGATAAATAAAGGACTAAGCTGAAGGAAAATTAATGAATGAATAAAATAACTATTCTAGCTTTCACAACTTACATCAGTCAAACAGACATTTAGTACTTTGTATGACTGAAAAATTTGAGCTAAACCTGATTAACTTATTAAAATAAAGTAAATAATAAAGTAAAAAATATTGTTGTGACATTTTGTCATTTTTTACAGTGTTAAGTTGATAGAGAGAATTTTCTGAATGAGCAGATTTGTAATCTCCGCAAAATGTGCCAACAATTTTAACATTAAATTGTTTTAATGTTTTTAAGAATCATTTTTTTTCCTCTGGGTATTTTAATTTATAAAAAAATATATTTTACACTAAGTTCTCATTAATAATCTAAACACATTATCTAAAGATAAGAAATATAATTGTATTTTTATTACCAAATTTTAACAATGAATTGTACGCTTATAGAGTAGTAGCCCAAGCTCAGGATAAAACAATGTTTAAATTTAATACATTCATTCATTCATTTTCATTTCGGCATAGTCCCTTTATTAATCTGGGGTCACCACAGTGGAATGAACCGCCAACTTATCCAGCATATGCTTTACGCAGCGGATGCCCTTCCAGCTGCAACCCGTCACTGGGAAACATCCACACACACTCATTCACACACATACACTACGGACAATTTAGCTTACCCAATTCACCTGTACCGCATGTCTTTGGACTTGTGGGGGAAACCGGAGCACCCGGAGGAAACCCACGCCAACACAGGGAGAACATGCACACTCCACACAGAAACGCCAACTGACCCAGCCGTGACCGGCCACCGTGAGGCCCAATTTATAAAATTGAAAAGTAATTTTACCTAACTGAACTAATGTCATAAACTGAACTAATGTCTGATACTTTATTTTAAAGCATTATCTAAATAAAAATGTATTTATTTAGCCTAAAATCTAAACTCTGTTAACATTTCAAAGTCTCTTAAAAACATATGTCAATTTAAACTTTGTAAGCTTTTATTTTTATTTTAACCCTGAGGAATATTTATACACTTTTTGAAATATACTGATTCATCAAGAGTGCAAACTGTAACACGAGGCATTTGATTGGCTCTTTTGGAACGCTGAGTTTCATTCCATCCTCTTTGCACCCACTACACACTGACGCCTGTGTCTGCAGTAGCGCTTGGCACCAGCACCCGCTCCAGGTCTGGTGGAGAGAAGGCGTGCTGGCCAGCTGTGCAGGCAGAGATGGTTTATGCCTTCAGTGAGACAGCGTGTTTGGATTCCATGGTCAGGGTGGCACGCAGTGGTGTAGGATGACCACTCGGCCAGCAAAGCCGTGTGTATCATCTGGGAGCTGATGGAGCCTTCAGTGGATCTGATGAACAGATGGACAGAAAGATCAGCAATACAAGACAGGCAAACAGAGGAAGATAAACCAGTGGGAGAAAAATATGGGGTTCATGGGGTTGAGGTGTGTTTGTGTGTGTTGTTGGAACGCGTTCTGGGAAATGGCAGTGTGTGTGTGTTCCTGCAACATGTGACAGGAACTGAGCTGAATCAAACCTCTCCAAAGCACAGTACATCTCAGACTAAGTACTTCCCCTGCTTGAGATCTCCATGGCAATGGAACATTCGTAAGTCAAATAAACACACGTACATATACACACATTAGTTCCCATATCATGCTTGGAGAAAATACCACATTTATCATTTTAATTAGATTCGATGTCTTTGTGCGTAAAATCTTGAAGGTGTATTTCAACGAAAAATGACTCTCCTTCACTACTTTAATATTTTTGGGTTGAGACTAGACAATGTCAGCCTGGTCTTGGCACAGTCTGCTTGATGTATGGTGTTGTGACGATTCGTTAATGACAATGGGGATTGGGGGAAAAATAATAGATTGTTTTATTGTGTCTAGTGTGTCACAGTGGATGACATTCAGGACGTCGATCTGGGACGCTTCACAGCATCAGTGCAATGTTTCACAGCATCCTGTGCAAACATATTTCATCACATCATTGACATTGACAAAAAGGAGCACTGAGTGCAGCTTTCAAACATGATAGAAACATTGGTGCTGCTTGCTGGTGTTATGCAATGGAGGGAAGGCTTGTGGAGATATAACAAGAGCATTCCCATTTTTCTGATGACAATAGAATACAAGCATTATGTGGAAAAATGACCATGCACTCTCTTGCTTGAAAAAAGTGACTTAATTACTAAAGTTTTGGTCAAGAATCTGTGTCAAAGTTGATAGTAGAATACAAAACTCACTGTTTAAGTTGCTTTTGTTTGTTTATACTAATTTTCAAGTCATGTTTGGTGCAGTCTGATGTTTCTTGTCCACAAAACTCACAACACGACTTTTGAGGTAATAAGTGCATAATCTGACATTGTGGCTACTTAGAGTATCTATTGTGTAGTTACACCTGCTCATTTCATGTGTTTTCTCTATTCGTGTAGATATCTGATTTGTGAATACAGCTCCATGTAAACAGAACTCCACTAAACAGATATAAATCTGATCTTTAAATCTCATGCTATATGCAAGTTTAACTAGGTTACATCCATTGTTTACTAAAACATAAACTATATATGTTAGTCGGCGTACACATCATTTCATATGTAGGCTACAGGAGGCTTTGTACTTCACTTGTGTTTCAGTAAAACATCATCACACAAGGTGGGTGATCATGGTCACATTCATTGCAGGCTATTTTTGTCATACATATACATGCAAGACATCATTCAAAACTATAAAGGGTTTACATTCATTTGTGTGTAACCTACACTTTGTGTCTTCGCAAATGAAAGAAATGCTCTATTTTAGTATTATTTTCCATTCACAACACATGCATGATGCATGATGGGTCTTGTTAATGCCTGCATTTGATATCAATTAAACATTCTAATGTTTTTGCTTAATAGTTAAATGAAGCAAAAACCCAAATTGTCATCTGTGGTGTTGCTGTTGTGTTATATACAAAATTTGCATGTTTATTTTTAACATGCATTTCAAGAGTTCACACAACAAGCCTGTTTGGCATGTTGTCCCGGGAGAGAGCCCTGAGCTCATAGATCCTCGAACCCGGGACTCCCTCCCGTTTGCAAGGTGAGAGGGGAGTTTGAGCTCAGGTAGATCTCGAGAACTCCCCTGCTGTAGTAGCTAATGAACAGATAGTGATTGCTCTTGAGATAACTACTTACTAGGAGCATGTCTATGATGCCAATTTAGATTAGTCAATTAACTTAAGTTGTATGTTTTTGGACGGTGGGAGGAAACCAGTGAACCCGGTGGAAACCCACGTGAGCACGGGGAGAACGTGTAAACTCCACACAGAAATGTTGACTGGCTTGGTAAGGACTAGAACCAGTGACGTTCTTGCTGTGAGGCAACAGTGCTAACCACTGGGCCACCGTGCCACCCATCTAGGAAAGGAGGAGTAGGGGTGGAAGGGGGGATTCTTCAAAACGAAGATGGCTGTGATATGAAACTTAGGGTATTTCTAGTGGCTTAGGAATCGACTGATTGGTGAATCATGAATTAGATAATGCGGGACCAGCCGCAGCAATCATAAGCACGTGATCTTCTCGAAATTAGTTTATAAATAAACTTCACTTAGACTTGTCCATTTCCACCTAGAATGCATTCACAGATCACCTACTGAAGTGGTTTGAGTGATCAGATTTATATCCATCTCTAATGCGTTTTAGGAGAATATTTACTCCTGCCCTTTTCACAATCGGAAAGCTATGTAATCAGAAAAGACACATGAAGTGATCAGGTTTAAACAGCCCTTTTTATTTTATGAACAGTGGATTGGTCTGTATCTTTTAAATGTCCCACAGGACATGAAAGCACTGTAAAAGCATCACAAAAACATCTCAAAAGTAGTCTGAATGGTCTATTCAATACTGTATATCCCAAGTTTGTTGAAAACAGATGAAATGTATTCACTAAAAATCTTTTAAAAATTTTGGTTTCAATTAACTCAATGAGTTCAATCTCATTTAGTGTTTTGGATTACTTTTTTCAAGAGTTCCATGAAGAGAGAGGCACAACAAAAAACTAACACAGTACAGTGTTTGGAAAAACTAAAGTAAATGTCATCATTTACTCAGTGACCAAGGAGGATTTGAGGTCATGGTCTTTCCACATCGCCAAAATTAATTTCCAGTATCCATCACATGCCCCGTCTCGCTTTTTCAATTGTGTCAGTACCCTCAAACTCAAGTCAAGTAATGCAACACAGCTTTGTCCACCACTTTATAAAAAAAAACTTTAAATCTTGAAGTGGCACATTAATAACATTGCTGATTTGCACTATTCATGCAACATTTATATGTAATTCTTGCTGTCTACACTGAAACTGCCCACAGCTCAGTCATTTCACTTGAGCAATAGTGCCAGTTTTTCACATATTGTCAGGTCTGGACGAAAGTTTGTGCTGTCTGTGGCTCAAACAGATTGGGGCAGGATGCTGGTTTTGTGCCACTGAATATTATTTTGAGGTGTAATAGAGAAGGGTGTTGAAAAGTCCTCTGTGTCCCTGTCAGCAGGCCATAACTTTGCCACGAGGATCCGAGCACACCGCAGAAACAATTTACAAGCATATTGCACGTGCCCCATGTTTGATTATTTGGGTTTTTGCTTCAGTTTAGTCTCTGTTCAGTTCCATTCCCAAATGTAAGTCCTAGATAAATGGGAGTAACAACACCATACTTACCAGCTTTGGGTTCGGGGAATAGAGGAATGTCGGTATTTCAGTCGCTCCTGACTCATTGGATGCTGTACCGTGTTTGTGGCTGAGTCTGTTTCTCTCATTTGAGTCAGTAACACAAAACGGAAATACAATCCTTTGTGATTTTTTCATTTTATTCCAGTTTACACTCTGTTTGGGCATGCCATTCCTCAACAAGACTAGGTTTATTTCAATATCCTGTTTTGTTTTATAGATTCGTACATACCACTGATTTGGAAACAAGGTTTCTGTAAGTGATGAAGTTGTGTACAGCTGCCCTAAACTTTATAGATTAATGCTTTATATTTTGTATCACTTCCATTCCACAATTTGGAAAATGCTGCATTTCCTTTGTGACAGAAGTGGGACTCAGATTAAGTCAATCGGGAGAAACAGCTTATTACAAAAATGTGATACCCATACAATATATGGCTATTCATGTATTTATTTATTTTAGATTAGGAAATAACTTTCATTAGGTATGCAGATAGATTTTTACTCATCACCCAATTGCTATGGATGTTAAATGATTGTTGTTTTTTGCATAGCTATCTATGAGTATGAAGTAGTGAGAAGGCCTTGTTGTAATTGTGAGTTATTTCAACATATTTACCAGTAATTTACTAGTATTGCATTTTTAGTAAGAAACTAGGAATTGTAGATATATCTGAATTGAATAGCAAATCATATACTCTGATTCAAGATTATTTTTCGCGGACGGAATTGTAGAATCCAGTCATACAATTGAATAAGCTGTGTAAATGTAGCAAATTGTGAACAATTATGGATGAATGACTCCAAAAGCCGTGCTGTACGCTAAACTGAATTGTTTAATTAGCTATTCTCTGTGAATGTAAGAGAGTATTTTGATATGAAGTCTGCATACACTGCATGCGTCTGTCTGAGTGAATGGTACAGTTTGGTTTAGCACTCACACATACTGTAACGTGTCCGACACTAAATTTCTTTGTTAAATTGAACACATTTTTATGATTTCAGGTAAATGGAACAAATGGGGAACAAAATAAAACACAGATTTCACAGCATCCTATGTTCACTTTGCTATTCATTAGGAAAAACAAAACAAGTAAATCATGAATTAAAATAAAAAAAACATCTTATTGTTATCTAGTGTTATAAGAGCTATTAAATATTTCCACTGCACAAAAAGTTATTTGTTAATGGAAATGCCACACTAAGAAAAAAAGGTAAATTTAATCCATAATGTGTTTCCGACATAAATGAACGACATAGACTAAATAATGACTGACCAATTTGTAAGTAGGTTTCTCGGGAACACTAGTAAGAGCTCATTTGCTGACCACATTGTTGTTGCACTTACCAAGTCTGCATATCACTTTTCCACTTTGGGTGTGTATAAAAAGATTTGTAAACACATTTTTATACCCTGAATGCCATTTTTTGATTTCAGGCATAGTAGAAATATTCAGAGCAGCCATTAGCTCCATTATAAAATCCTGCGCATGGCTATTTTAATATGTTTTTAGCTGTGTAATGTTTATTTCAACAGTTCTGCTTTTGTAATCAGCCGACAGTCTGCATTTATTTGATGGCCGCTTTTGACACAGCAGCTACGGTGTGTGTTGAGAGCCGCTGGCCGAGCGCCAGCCCTGTAACACACATGGTAAAGACATTGAGCAGCTCTCTGTTTATTTCAGCAATGCCACTGAAATCTCCTTGTCGGGCTTCTGTTTTAATAACTCTTGGCATGGCATGCCTTTTTACCCTCAGTAACCCAATATCGACGGACGCCGGTTCTCTGAACTCTCATCGGACTTCATTTTTTCGCTCTTGGCCGCAGCGTGAATGGGAGCGGTAAAAACCGTGGAGGTCCTATGGGAGTTCAGCAGTCTGCAGTTTTTCGCTTAACCAATGTGACAAAGCTCAATAACGGATTTGTCTGCCTTGAGTCTTGGGAGAAAGCTGAAGCCATGTTTGGGGAAGCCTCCCCTTTTTGAGTCCGTCTTCAAATTTAATTTTAAGAATGTGTGGTAAGTAGCAAAGCTCTGCAGATTGATTGGTATTTATGGAAGGAAATTTCGCTGTCCTTTTGCAATTATGATGTCAAGGTTAATAAATGTGTTGTTTCATCATTCTGATGAATTGTGTTTTTTTTTTCCTTCCAAGGGAGTGTACTCCAGTGGCCAGATCTTTTTTTTCAAAACAGACACACTTATCTTGCCCTTTTAACACTGTTTTGGTATAGTTGTCGCATTCAGAACTCCCTAAGGTCAAAGGTGAGCTCACAAGCGTATGCATCGCAATTACAATTGTCAAGGCAAAAGCATAAAACATCTTCTAGGCTTCCTCTAAAGTGTCAGATTTTCTGTTTTCTGTGCAGTTGAGAAGGTGTTGGTTTAACCTTACCCTCATGGCCATTTATTTTGAATAAGTGTTTGTTGCTTCGGAGGTTATGAGGTACAAGGAAACAAGATCACTCTGCCTTATAAATTGGAAAACAAATGTTATTTAATAACCCACCTCATCCTCTATACATTATTTTAAGTCAGCTTCCCCTAGTTTTTAAGATATAGCTATTTAATTGTACATGTTCTGCTTTGCGCGAAGAGAGTTCAAACTAAAATGATTATCACCTCCATAAAACAACAGTTTTAAGACCAGTCAGAAACCAATGCTAACTGGTTGCACCAATAGAGGAAAATAAATTTAGATAAATAAATTATCATGTAGGGCCTCACAGTGGCGCAGTGGGTAGCACGTTCGCCTCACAGCAAGAAGGTCGCTGATCCCTGGTTCGAGCCTCGGCTGGGTCAGTTGGCCTTTCTGTGTGGAGTTTGCATGTTCTCCCTGTGTTGGCGTGGGTTTCCTCCGGGTGCTCCGGTTTCCCCCACAAGTCCAAAGACATACGGTATAGGTGAATTGGGTAAGCTAAATTGTCCATAGTGTATGTGTGTGAGTGGGTGTGTATGGATGTTTCCCAGAGATGGGTTGCAGCTGGAAGGGCATCCGCTGTGTAAAACATATGCTGGATAAGTTGGCGGTTCATTCCGCTGTGGCGACCCCAGATTAATAAAGGGACTAAGCTGAAATGAAAATGAATGAATGAATGAAATTATCATGTAATGTAATTAATATTCATGAGTCAAGTTGCAGGATGTGATAGTGAATCTTTAGCCAAAACACTTGGCTTAGACTAATGACAAGTGGCCATTTCTAATGGATCTTATTGGAGGAGAGACTTCAATACACTGAATAAATAGATTTTGTGGGAAAAGAGGTTATCATTGTAGGGATAAGCAGGAAATTGTCTTTCAACTTATTTTCTAAAGTCAACTTAATTTCTAAATTCTTAGTAATAAGTTATTGACTGTTGCACAGCTCTGATGAAAAGTCAGTGGATGTCATTCCCGTAATGTGATTGGTTATAAAATGCACCCATGAGGTGTTATGCTTGATCCAATGATAAATCCACACACTTTTCCATGTCATAAATTCGAACAGTATCTGGCAGGCATACAGGTTTTATATTAAACTTTATTTGAGTGATTTAGATTGCGATTTGTATAATCCCAAGATTGATATATTCTCTGTTGTTCTTGCAGTATTTTGCCTTTCAGTTTGCTGAGTGTTAATCATTTTGCATTTTGAGTTATTTTTAGTCATGCTGAATAAGCCTACAGTAGACGAAACTTCCTCCGCTGTTACTACCCACACAACCTGTCTTCTGACACTCATCCTGCTTATTGGGCCGAGATCCAAATTCACACTGGATATTTTCACACCATAAAGGCCGTTTGATGCTGTCTCACGGTTACAGAGAGCATCTGACACTTTGCAAGCATCTCTGAGGTTACTGGGTACGTTTAACATTCTTTTGGTTAGTTCATTGTGGGTCAAAAATGATCAATTATTTCCAAAAACTGGTTAATGTAGTGCGAAAGTTTAAAGTGTGAGCGGCTTCTATTCTTTAGGCACATTTATTCGCAGACACGTGTCCACACACACACATTCTTTTCATTTCATAGCACTTTTGCTACTGAAGTATAATGATTTTAGCATCTGCGAGGGCCAGCAGGTGTTAATCCAATTCTCCCTTTATAATCTGCATTTTATTTGTCATAGATAAGATGACCTCAGGGCCAGTAACAGAGGATTTTTCCGATGGGTGTGGATAAAAAAGTGGAATTCAGTCAGCTCTCAATGGCCCTATTGAGATTCTTGATGCTTTAAATCCCTGCTGTTTCTGCTAATGAAGTCAAACGCTTGTCCTCCTTGCTGTGCTGGCTGATTCATTGAGCAGAACCTGTGTCAACCTAAGTGAAATGTTAGTGGATCTCATCTCGGACCAGCAAATTTTCCAATTAAAGAGGACATAATGCAAACTCTGTTTAAACTATAAAATCTTATTTTAACTTGTTTGTATAAAGAGTTTGTCAATTTTACAAGTTCTTCTTCTTCTTGATTTTTTATTCGGTTTTAAAGTGGTACTCAATGTCCAACTGAAATCTGAAAAGCAATGACTAGTCTGCTGCTGTTTTGTTTTGCATTGCTATGTAAACCAATTTGAATCAGCATTAACCAGTCTGGAAATTCATGTTGATCACCAGTCTTTTCAGCAGGCCAGTCAATGGTAATGCCACTCTTGGACGTTTTTCAGATTTCTAATCATGAATGAATTTCTCTGGGGCCAAATTTCAATCGATGGCTATCTAAATTAATCATTTAGATGGAAAAACAGCCAAGGAAATTTCACTGAAAGATTTATGTGGTGCTCCAACTGTCCACTTCACCACCCGGTACAATTGGAAAAGGATGTCTTTCTTCTACACAGAATGAAGGAGAGACAGTTAATTTTTTTTTTTATGTGTAAATATATATGCATTTCTTTCCCTTGTGGGAGCAATTTGGGAGAATAATGGTAAAGTCAGGGTAATTGTGGTTGTTCTGGCATCATCACAAAAGCGTCTTTGTAGTGATCTCCTGTAAGTGGCTTGGTGTAATTATTTAATCCCGGTCGTAATGGCACACTTTTTCTACTCCAAGAATTGTTGAGGAAAATATTTCTCTGCCTAGCCACATCTTGGCATGAGAACGAATAGGAAACCTGCACCAACTCAGACTCTCTGGGAATGCTACAATTGGCCAGAAGTGGAGTGTAGAGGCTGAGGCCTACAACCATGTGCCCTTAAGAAGGCTTGCAAAGTTATTTTCCCAGCCTTCTAATGTTGTATGTCTCCTTTCTTATTTTTACAAGCAAAATACTGTTTTGCTTTTGAGCCTATTGTATGCGTGTCAGATGTTTTTTTATTGAGCAGTAGGTGCAAGTGTAGTCAAGCGTTTGCCAAACTCTTTGAGCAGAAAACTGGATGGTGTGCTTCTGAATCCCCGTTCCTCATGGTATGAGGTTAGTACAGCGGCGGCCAAGAGTGAGAATGAAAAACGACTTGTGCTATGATCCTTTTTCAAACTGTGACTGCAGTTTAACGAGGCAACAAAGCGGCGAGGGATCGTCGTGAATGGGTCAACTGTCATCAGTGGGCAGACGGGAGCAGACACACTGCCGTCCAGCTCCTGTAACCGGGCCTGTGCTCTTATTGGAGTGGGAGCAGTTCAGTGAGACGTCAGTCATCTGGACTGCACTGGGTTCAGCATGGGTTGGAGTGTGTGATGGACTGTACGCTTCTCTAGGCTTGAAACTTTTGTGGGCCTATCAGAAATTGATAGGGCCTTTGTTTAAGGTTTATTGGCTCCCCGAGGATACTGGAGGTGCATGGAGCACCACATTGCTTTTTTCAAAGAAGTCAACTAATCTTCTCAGCCTTCTGGAATTGCCACATAACCGTATTTTTATTTGGAGACCAAGAGAACTTATATTTGACATGGTTATATATAACAGTTGTGAAAAGTCATGAAATGCATGCAGTGATTTTTCCAGATTTCAAAAGGTGTGGGGAAGGCTTTGTTCAACTTAATAAAACAAAAAGTGCAAAAGTCCATTTAATTTCTTTTGTATTTTTGTACCATTGTACATAGAGCTAGGCAATATGACAAAAGTCTCATATCATGATATAAATCAACTCATATTTTTATATATATATATATATATATATATATATTACCATTTCTATAAATTCAATTTATTAATAGTTAATAGTAATACATGTAAACATTGTACTTTCAAGATTGCAACTGATCCTGTTATTTATGATGTGGCTGTCTACATCCCTGCAATGACATGTAATAATATGCTCATACAAATTCTGAGTATTACTGTAAACATAACTTAATATGAAATGATAGACTTTTTGTTTATGGTAGACTTTAGTATTGTCATATTGCATAGCCCTAATTGTACCACCCATAAAAAGTACAATTTATTTATTAATTTACTTCTAACTGGGAGATTTAATAAATAAATAAACAATACATTTTGATATCAGAACATGTTTTATGACAGTTTAGGATTTTTTGATTTATTTGGTTTATTGAATACAGATTGAATATTGATTCACAGAAGCAGTACTTGGTACTTGCACTAAAGCTGCCGATGTCCCTAATTCCCTATCTCATCCTCCACTTGGACTTTGCTGTGCTGTGCTTGCAGTTTGTAGGACTGGAAGCTGAAGCATTCATTCTTGGGCACTATGGCATGTGTGCAGAGCAATCAGAGGACAGAACATTTGGAGAAATTGGCAGATGATAAGGGGAGTGGAGCTGGCAACGGTATCCAATAATCCTGAGGTTATTCCTGGGTCTATATAGCAGTACTTTGATTATTCTAAGATTGCGTCCCATCTGGTTTGAGTTTCTAGATCTAGAAAATGGTTAAAAATGTTAGTGTGCTTAACTAAGGTGATCAAAACAGGCATTCATGAAATGAAATATATAACTATATTACTGCACTATTTGGTACAGTACAGTATATACAGTTCCATGAATCTATTTGGATCATCCAGGATAATATTCAGGGTTTCAATACTATGAAAAGAGGTGGGGCGGGTGGCTCGGGTGCCTGTGTGTCAGCGTGCAACAGCAGATCATTTCCTATCACTTTCCAGTCCTCTTGCATAAGGACGGTAACAGGTGGCTGTGATATGCAGCTTGATATTAATACCTTTACTGACATAGCATTGCCTAAACATTTAATGAAAGCATTAAATGTTCCCTGTGTTTATAGTGTGGTGTTGTTTGTTGTAAACCACCACGCACTCTCTCACACAAACATACCCTCACAGACATGCATAGTTTTACACCTACAGTCCTCCAGGCATCATCACATGAGGTATTTTTGACGCCCCGGCTCAATTTGCCTTTGGATGAAGGTTGTCTGTAGAGCAGGAAGTGGACGCAAGTGCAGAATGCGCCAGGAATCAGAACACATGCTTCCACGTGTCTGTGCGCTCGGTTTCACCTTTCACTTTGGGGCTTTAAGGATCTCCACACCCAGTATGCAGTCTACCAAAGTGTCCACTCATCCTACTGTTGGCTGCAGTGGCGCAGTTTTTGACATGTTATCATCTGCTTCATGTCGTGACTCTGTGCTAATGTATTTTTAGCTCAATATGTTTTGCTTTAATTGTTACAACCACACCGAGATACCATAGGTCCAAAGAACTGTCATGAAATGATTATATAGCGGTGTTGCTCAGCAATAAAGCATTAAATTGGATTTTAGAGTAGCTCCGCAAGTGTATAGTAATTCATGGAAAGGCTATTGCTTCAGTCATTCTATACATAAATGTAACCGTGGGACTAACTGTAGATTGTTTTTCAATCAGGACCTCCTGGTTTGAGGGGAAAGAAAGGCCGGGATGGTTCTCCAGGTAGGTCTTCAGCATATGCTTATGCTTGTGCTTGCAACTCCATGGATGGCTGTTGTGTATAAGCTATTTTGTATGCGCACACCTACAGCTTTTAATAGCAAGAGAAGCATGAGAACAAACTGTCCTCCTAGGAGATCTTAAAGCATTTGGAAAGGCTAGCACCTTTGAAAATGTATTTAGAGAAACCGAGTCTTACCTCTAAAGTAGTATTAATACAGTCCTTTTAACTTGTGAGCAGTATTATGCAATAAAATTTGCAAACTGTTTCCATCCCATGTGTTTGAAGGAGTAAAATCATCACTTTCTGTGAAACTAGTGTAATATATCAATAGTAAAATTCCTGAATGAGGGCTACAAAAAAGTTGTTTTTTTTTAAT
>CAIGQW010054451.1:4015081-4029380 GCA_903798125.1 Danio choprae
GCCAACTGACCCAGCCGAGGCTCAAACCAGCAACCTTCTTGCTTTGAGGCGATCGTGCTACCCACTGCGCCACCGTGCAGCCCCAAGCTGTTTTACTCTAAAGGAAAAACATCAGCACATTCTCAATACCAATTAAAATTTTTAGGTGTCTGTACTTCAAGTAGTTGGCATAAATCTAGCCAATAAGATTTTGAGTTAAGTATCAATAACCATGAGCACTCTATAGGTGCACCATTTGGCGCTGCTGCTTTTCAGTCTAAAGATTCTTTACTATTGTGCTTTCATGTAGGTTTCATGCAAAGAGTCATGGGATCACGTGGGTAAAATGAGAGCGTTTATGATGACAAAATTTGATCTGGAATGTTCGGAGAGCTATTCTTGCGTGACCACACATATTTTGTCAGTGTTATTCACTCGATCTTTGACATTATTCTTACGTTTAGGTCTAAAATAAGGCTTGCTGTCTCAGCGACGGCTTTGATAAATGCTGGTTCTGATTTCTAAGAAAATACAGGCCTCTCATAACAGGAAAGGAAAGAATAATGATGGACCCCTAGGAAAGGTTTGTCACCGGTGTGACTGCACCATTACTTAAGGCTGCCATTTTTAATGCACCAGTCTGACTCATGGTGATCCACAGATCTCAGTCCAAACCTAGATCTCCTTTTTGAAGATTTTTTTAAAGCAGACAGTCCTCTTACAGTAAACAATTGTTTTAAGGAGACCTTTGCCTCTCATCTATTCATTATACAGTTCTTTTCAAGTCAAAGGTTCATACTGTTACTCCCCTAAGATTCTGGCCATGAACTAGAAAGGCGTTACCTTTTCAAACTCTTTAGAGGAAAAAGGAAAGGTTCTTGGATGAAAGACCTGGAAAGAACCCTCATGATTCTGGTCATATTGTTCAATAGTTCTGTAACAAATTGCTTTGGCAGAATTGTTTCATTCTTGCAGTTGTCCAGCCATAGAAGAGAGGTTCTGGGCGATTTTAAGTGACATAAGCGGAAAAATTTGTCATCATCAATTTTGAGTTGATAGAGCTTGAGTCCTTGAAGTTATGATCTCAGTTTTGCTTTGATTGTAGACTCCTGGTTAAAGGATGTAAAAGAGGCTGTAAATCCTACTAACGCATGAGCTCATGATTTGTGCTTTTTGCAATACTCATCATATGGCTATTTAATGCTTTTTGAATAAAATGCTTTGCACCATTGTTTTTCTAAAAGCTTACATATCCTATCCTATTGCTTTTTTGTTAGTGTGCAAACATATTGTGATAAAAAATGAGACCTTCCCTGACTTCAGGTTGTCTATGAAAGTCTGTAAACAGATTTGTATGTGAAGGGCTTTTTTATTGACTTTATGCTCACTTCTGGCTGTTTCTCTTTCACTCCATGACAAAAATACTTACGCAATGTTTAAAATAATGCCCAAGTAGTTATTCTGTACAGTAAAGTCAACGTGCCAACCACACTGCTGTGTATTTTGTTATTGCGACGAAAAAGTTCAGCATATAGTTACGTTAATCTACACGCTACTCTTAGCAGTGTGGATGTTTGGTATCAGTATATAACTGCAAAGGTATTTCCAACTTCTACTTTTGTTTTACTTTAATGAAGAATAACAAAGAACTTTGAGTATAATGGGAAATTGAATCATGTTCAGTCTCTTGTACATTACCTTTGCAAGCACAAGAAATAAGTTGTTGATTGCAGTTCACTGCCGATTCTAAAAGTTTCACATCTATCCATTTCAAGCAATGTCTGTGTGCACATAGAAACAAGGTTAAAACATGTATGTTACATTTGTATGTGGTCCTGTGAACAATCAGACAGAGCCATGTGATGCACTGAAATCACAGAAGAATGCGGTGGGCATGCGCATGAAGTCCTTCTTCAGCGAGATGAGTGGAGATATGAAAAAAGATTATAGCGAATGCACTTATATCTAAAAATATGTGGTTCTTGTAACTGTTAATGTGTCTCCGCTGGTTGTCTAGTTGATACAGCCTTACCAGGTTTTATTGTAAAATTGCTAAGTAAATTAATAACTAGCACAAACACAGCTCTGTAATCCGCCATTGTTGCTGTTACTTGGTGTTAAAGGAATAGTTCACCCACCAATGAAAATAACCCCATAATTTACACACACAAAAAAGCCATATACACAGAGGATTGCTCTGTGTATATGACTTTTTTTTTTTTGTCAGCAAACACAGTCAGAGTAGTTAAAAATTTTATCCTGCATCTTCCATGTTGTATAATGGTGTTTTGACTTCTGCTTCCTGCTTTGCTACTGTTCGGACGTCTCTGCCTACTGCTCCGCGCTTTGCACTCTTGCGTTTTATATTTTATACTCTAATTTTAACTCGAGCCTATCAGCACAGTGCTCAAACGGCACAGCTTGAAGATCAACATCGAATCTACAAACAGTCTGGAATACAACTTTACTAACAAGAAGGGAATTTTCGACAAAACAATCCTCCCGCTACCAGCTACTTGCATTCCTGAGACGGGTAAACACGGCTGTGAAAATGCCTCTGGATCGGATTAATTCAGAATCTCACCGCTGCACAAACTGCCACAAACTTCTACAAAAGATTGCAGTTCTGGAAACAAAGTTACTTGCGATCCGACCAGAAATGCCGGATCACACAGGACCATTTCATTATGGACCTTCACAGCATAAAGCTGGTGAGTCCTGTAAATCTACTCCAGCTACTGTTTTGAGCACAGAAAAACAGAATGAAACTGTTGAAAATGAACATGATAACCAATGGCATAAACAAGGCGCGAGACCAAAGGGTACTCGCGGGGTCAAATCACGAAGATCATACGCTGCTGCATTAGCGTCTTCTACCCCAAATACAGCTCGGACTCAAATACAGCTTCAGAACAGATATGAAACTTTGAGTAATATGGGTGAAGAATCCCCAAATGCAGTCAGACAGAGATCGCATGACTCAGCAGCTATTTCTGCATGGAATGGAGGCTCAAGGCCAACTAGACATCGGCATTCTGCTCCGATCGCAGCCGAGATAAGGACATTGATTGTTGGAGATTCAATAATCAGGAATTTTAGGAGCAGAGCCACAATGACATACTGCTTCCCTCATGCAACAGTTTCTGATGTAAACAAAGAACTTGAGAAAATTCTGAAGAAGCACAAGACTGCAAAACGGATTATCATCCATGTGGGGAAGAATGATATTCGGAAGGAGCAGTCAGAACTGCTCAAGAGAGATTTCTGTGAGCTCCTGGAAACAGTTGAAAGATTGAAAATTCAGCCGTTCATCAGCGGACCACTCCCTGCAAGAGGGACAAATATGTTTTCACGGCTTCTTGGCCTAAATGCATGGCTGCAGAAAACATGTAACAGGAAAGGACTGAATTTCATTGACAACTTCAATCTCTTCTGGAATCAAAGACAACTGTTTACATCAGACGGCCTTCATCCAAACAAATTTGGTGCAAAAGTGCTGAAGGACAATATCTATTTCTGCCTCCATCATCCATCGACTGTATGTGCCACTGAACTCAACCAAAATGGCACACGAATGACGAATGACCACAGGACTTCAAATCAGCTCCTGAGTGGACTTGGGGCTGACGCATCTCACAAGGACAGTGATAACGCCACGCAGTCAAAACAACCACTGCACACAGAAACATTGCCGCCTGCACCCTGCACACTGAGCCCAACACAGATAGACTGTGACGCATCAGAACAACGTCAAGACTCAGTTCTCACCAATGATCTTCAGGAAAATAGCCAGGACAATATATTTCAGCAGCCAGAATCTCCAGAGCAACAGCTTCTGTCACCAGACACGCTCTCATTGTCATCTTGCTCACCTCTCTTGGGTTTTTCAAAAAAGATGGAGGAACTGGTGTTTGCTGGAACCAAACTTTCACACTCCATTGCTGCAAGCCCCCAGTTATCAACCAAAAAGCGGCTTGCTCCACAACCACCTCTGACTCCACCTGGAAGACCACCTCTGAGCCCACCTGGAAGAGCCCTCCGACTCTTGCCACACCGCCAGGGCCCAAACAACGCCCCATCTTCAGCTGGTGAACAAAACAAATCTCATTGATGTGTGTCGGGTGCCTGCTTAGATAACAGTATGTTTATCAAATGTTTACAGAACAAGCAGGAACCCAGTGTGCCTGTAGCTCTCTCTACGCAGATATATGTTGTATTACGTGACAGAAAATCAAAGCCCTCTTCAAGCCATAGAGCAAATCATTCAAATCTGGTGTACATTAAATGTAAATCTGAGACTACTGTAGGGAAAACAGCTAAAACTGTTAAGTTAGCACTTTTAAACATCCGATCACTAAACAATAAGTCACTTCTAGTCAATGATTTTATCAACACAAATTGCCTTGATTTTATGCTTTTAAATGAAACTTGGCTTGATGACAGCTGTAGTGCAGCAGTCCTGAATGAAACCGCCCCGGCAAATTTTGACTTTATGAGTGTTTGCAGAGCCAATAGGAGAGGTGGAGGCATTGCTGCCCTGTTTAAAGATGTCTATGAGTGTAAACAAGTGTCATTTGGTGACTATTTGTCCTTTGAATATCTGAGTATAGCACTAAAGGGTGCTCCACGCATCTTACTGATCATTATCTACAGACCTCCAAAATATTCTCCAACTTTTATTGATGATTTTACAGAGCTGCTATCAATAGTGACCTCTGAATTTGACCATTTTACTATTGCTGGGGATTTTAATATTCACATTGATAATCCAGAAATCAATGCTGCAAAAGAACTCATGACTGTTTTTAACACTTTTGATCTGACTCAACATGTTCAAGGACCCACACACAATCGTGGACATACTCTAGATTTAATTATAACTAAGGGTTTACACATTTCATCGACTGTTGTTAAGGATGTCGCACTATCTGATCATTTCTGTATTCTCTTTGATATATTGATCACTCCAGCCATTGAAGACAGATCTGTGTCTGTCAGAAAGAGATGCATAAATGAGAACACTAGTGAGCAGTTTATGAAGGCCATATCGCTAGCACCAAGCATATCTGCACACTCTGTTGACTCTCTCCTTGATTTGTTTAACTCTAAAGTTAAGAATGTCATAGATGACATTGCTCCTGTTAAAGTCAGGAAGATGACTGGGAGACAGAAAGCACCTTGGACAAGGTCAACAGCGGTAAAGATGATGAAAAGACAGTGCAGAAAAGCTGAGCGTATGTGGAGGAAGACTAAACTAGTAGTCCATTATAACATCTATAAAGACAGTCTTCATGCTTTTAATGTGGAACTAAACATTGCTAGGCAGACTTTCTTTTTAAACCTTATAAACAGCAACCTAAAAAACGCTCACACCCTCTTTACAACGGTAGAGAGACTCACAAACCCCCTCGGTAGGATTCCCAGTGAACTACTCTCTGAAAGCAAATGCAATGAGTTTGCTCATTTCTTTACTGATAAGATCAATAATATCAGGAAGGCAATCAGCTCATCCAATCAGCCATGTTGTGTCGACGTCACACAACCTCAACCACAACTTAAGAAATCAGACAGTATGTCTGATTTCATGGCAATTGATGATAAAATCTTAGAAGAGATTGTGCAAATTCTGAAAACATCAGCCTGCAGTCTTGACACGCTCCCCACATCATTCTTCAAAACGGTGTTTAACTGTTTAGAAATGGATCTTCTAAAAGTGGTAAATGCTTCACTTCTCTCAGGGACTTTCCCAAACTCACTTAAAACTGCAGTTGTTAAACCCCTCTTGAAAAAGAGTAACCTGGATAACACCCTATTGAGCAACTACAGGCCAATTTCAAACCTCCCTTTCATTGGCAAAATCATTGAAAAAGTGGTTTTTAACCAGGTTAACACATTCTTAAGCTCCAAGGGATGTTTAGACAATTTTCAATCTGGTTTCAGAGCACATCACAGTACAGAGAGTGCCCTTATAAAGATAATCAACGATATCCGCCTAAATACAGATTCAGGCAAACTAACAGTGCTGGTATTGCTTGATCTCAGTGCTGCATTTGACACTGTCGATCACAGCATACTTCTGGATAGGCTGGAAAACTGGGTTGGGCTGTCTGGGATGGTCCTTAAATGGTTCAGATCTTACCTTGAAGGGAGAGGTTACTATGTCAGTATAGGCGACCATAGGTCGAGGTGGACACCCATGACATGTGGAGTCCCACAAGGCTCAATTCTGGCACCTCTCCTGTTTAACCTTTATATGCTCCCACTGAGCCAAATAATGAGAAAGAACCAAATCTCCTACCACAGCTATGCTGATGACACTCAGATCTACTTAGCCTTACTACCTAATGACTACAGCCCCATTGACACCCTCTGCCAATGCATTGATGAAATCAACAGTTGGATGTGCCAAAACTTTCTTCAGTTAAACAAAGAGAAAACTGAAGTCATTGCATTTGGGAACAGAGATGAGGTTCTCAAGGTGAATGCGTACCTTGTCTCTAAGGGTCAAACAACAAAAAATAAGGTCAAGAATCTTGGTGTGATCCTGGAGTCAGATCTGAGTTTCAATAGTCATGTCAAAGCAGTAACTAAATCAGCATACTATCATCTCAAAAACATTGCAAGAATTAGATGCTTTGTTTCCAGTGAGGACTTAGAGAAACTTGTTCATGCTTTTATCAGCAGCAGGGTGGATTACTGTAACAGCCTCCTCACTGGCCTTCCCAAAAAGACAGTCAGACAGTTGCAGCTCATCCAGAACGCTGCTGCCAGGATTCTGACCAGAACCAGAAAATCAGAGCACATCTCACCTGTCCTCAGGTCTTTACACTGGCTCCCGGTTACATTCAGAATAGATTTCAAAATATTACTTCTTGTCTATAAATCACTAAATGGCCTAGGACCTCAATACATTACAGATATGCTCACTGAATACAAACCTAACAGATCACTCAGATCTTTAGGATCATATAAACTAGAAATTCCAAGAGTTCAGTCAAAGCAGGGTGAATCTGCCTTCAGCTACTGCGCCCCCCGCTGCTGGAATCAGCTTCCAGAAATGATCAGACGTGCTCCAACATTAGGTACATTCAAATCCAGACTTAAAACATATCTGTTTAGCTGTGCCTTTACTGAATGAGCACTGTGCTACGTCCGACAGATTGCACTATTATGTCTTTCTTTTCTTTTTCATTCTTTTATAACCTGTTTTAACACATTTTAATCTGTTTTTATCTGTTTTCATATTATTATTATTATTTTATTTTTATTTTATTTTTTTTATACTTGTCTCTTTTATTCCTGTTTATGTAAAGCACTTTGAATTACCACTGTGTATGAAATGTGCTATATAAATAAACTTGCCTTGCCTTGCCTTGCCTTGCCTTGCCTTTTGATAATGGTTTTTATTTTAATGCTTCCAAAAGCAAATAAATCCATCATCAAACTAATCATATTCATCTGAATACAAGTTATGAATGATGGACGTATACTACTTATTATGCATGATGTAAGATGCATTTGTAGCAGAAGCTCAAGGCTCCAGGAACCACTTACTACACAGTTTGTTTACCACAGAAAACAACAATGAACAAGAAAACTAGTTGGCTTGGCATTACTGCATAACATTATATTACTCTCACGATGCTGCGTGCGGTGCGGTGGCGAAGAGGGTAGCGCTGTTGCCTCACAGCAAGAAGGTCACTGGTTCGAGCCTCGGCTGGGTCAGTTGGCATTTCTGTGTGGAGTTTGCATGTTCTCCCTGTGTTGGCGTGGGTTTTCTCCAGGTGCTCCGGTTTCTCCTGCAAGTACAAAGACATGCGCTATAGGTGATTTGGGTAAGCTAAATTATCTGTAGTGTATCTGTGTGAATGAGAGTGTATGGGTGTTTCCCAGTGATGGGTTGCAGTTGGAAGGGCATCCGCTGTGTAGAACATATGCTGGATAAGTTGGCAGTAGATTCCGCTGTGGCGACCCCTGATTAATAACGGGACTAAGCCGAAAAGAAAATGAATGAATGAATGACTGACCTAATTCTTTTATCATGTAGATGGGGTCTTAATGGCCAGCAGTATGGTTCATAACTCTGGGCTTTTGAATTGTACACATTACCCCTTTTAAAGAACCAAAAACTTTGAATGCACCTAACCTCATGACCAGATGTCATGAGTAGAGAACACTCAGCTGGATTGGTAGGCCTATATCCACACATGCTTTACTCTTGCATGTTAGATTTAATAAATTTTGAATAATATTTTTATTATTCTTTCAGCAGCCCTTAAAAGTGGAGGAATATCAGATCCATTTAACACATACTTTCCCCTAGGTTTTAATCAATCATGGATTTTCCACCACATCCACTGTGGAAAACAGTCTTTTAACTATTTTTGACTAACGACGTTAGTGAAATCTGTTTCCACTGTTTATGACGCTGCCAGTGTATGATTTAGCATTAGTTAAGAAGGAGATGGACAGTTTGTGATGTCTGGGTGGGGTTCGCGTGCTCAGAACAGGGGTGTGATTTATCTCTGTAGGCAGTCTTCCAGTGATGTGGCTTATTCTCCCACTCAGTTCTCAGTGGTCTGTTGCTTGGTGGGCCGACTGCTCATCCCTGTGCCAGAGACAAGCAGCGCTTTCCCACTGAGAGCTTTTCAATCCTGTCATCTAGCAAATTATGATCATATTTTTTTGAAATTTGTTATGTAGTGAACCTACGATGTGACTCATTAAACTACCTTCGTGTTACTGTAAGAATTTGGAGATGGTGTTCCTCAGTTCAGTCTTAGCTGGACATCTGGGAAACCTACAGATTCTAGTTGGACTTTGAAGAGTTGAATAACATTTTTTCCTGTTTTTGCACAAATAAAATCACTCAAAGGGTCAAATGTTTGACATAATATGCACATTGTTCAAACAAGATGATTTTCAGAATGACTAATCTACTTTCTTTCTGTTTTTATTGCAGGTCCTCCTGTAAGTAGACATGATCCCTTTGTTGACTGGATTGTGGTAATGTGACCCAAACTCTGTGGTTTTCTGTGTGTTTTGAGAGTGTGAATTTATCTTTTATGTGTTTCCTTATTGTCACTGCTGATGGAGTGTTGATTACACAACTTCATTCATTCACATAATGGAAACTGTTAGTTACGTTTCCTTCCGTCTCACATAAACACCCACACTGTCATCTGTCTGAAGAAGAGCTTGTGTTTTGAGTTAAAGGTGAAGTGTATACATTTTTGATGTTGAAACAGTTTCTCAAATTTGGACTTAGTGGCTTCACCAAAACATTGCTCTGATTCTTTAGGCAATCTGAGCTGCCCAACATTGCAACATTGACTCAAGCAGGAATGTGCTATTAGGAGGGTCTGTCTGAGCAACTACTTACATATAATAGGAGTGTTTAGGGGACTTTAATAATTATTTTCACTATTTAGTTTTATGAGGTTTGTGACTCATAAAATGCACACTTCACCTTTAAGATGCATGGCATTATCTTGAGCAAAAGCTGCTATACATTGCTCCAGGTACATTTCACTTCACTTTTCAGATGACATGTCCACAAGAGGATGTTTTTTCTTATATACATCACCTATTCACCTTATCCAATTCACATGCTTGAAGATGATTAGCAATAACAAATGGCAGTAAACAGTCCTGCAAACAAGTAAATGGCTCTACAAACAAGTGGGTTTATGACTATACATAAAAATACTAATAATATAAAAGGGGGCAGCACGTTGGTGCAGTGGGTAGCGATGTCACCTCACAGCAAGAAGGTCGCTGGTTCGAGCCTTGGCATTTCTGTGTGGAGTTTGTTGGCATTTCTGTGTGGAGTTTCCATGTTCTCCCTTGTGTTGGGTTTCCTCCGCAAATCCAAAGACATGCGGTATAGGTGAATTGGGGATGCTAAATTGTCTGTAGTGTACGTATGTGTGTGAGTGAGAGTGTATGGGTGTTTCCCAGTGATGGGTTGTGGCTGGAAGGGCATCCGCTGCATAGAACATGTGCTGAATAAGTTGGCGGTTCATTCCGCTGTGGCAACCCCTAATTAATAAAGGGACTAAGCCTAAAAGAAAATGAATGAATGAATGATTATATAAAAGAGAAAACCAATTTACAACATGATGGCCTGGTTTTTGATGGCCTATAATCAGTGAACACGAATGAAACCACAAATCTCGAGACAAGAAGAAGGTCTATACTCAGAGGAAGAAAGAAGAAGGTCTATACTCAACCGTACTTTAAACATAAACAATATTTGACCCTTGGACCACAAAAGTGTGAATTTTTGGAAATTGAGATTTATGCACCATCTGGAATTTGAAGGCTTTCCATTAATGTATAATTCGTTTTGATTAGACAATATTTGACCAAGATAGAATAACAAACTATTTTAATATGTGGAATCTGAGGGACTAAAACATCTAAATACTGAAAAAAAATCACATTTATTAATTCATTCATTTTTATTTCGGCTTAATCCCCTTATTAATCTGGGGTCGCCACAGCGGAATGAGCCGCCAACTTATCCAGCATATGTTTTATGCAGCGGATGCCCTTCCAGCTGCAACCCATCACTGGGAAACATCCACACACTCTCATTCACATACATACACTATGGACAATTTAGCTTACCTAATTCACCTATACCGCATGTCTTTGGACTTGTGGGGGAAACCGGAGAACCCGGAGGAAACCCACGCCAACACGGGGAGAACATGCAAACTCCACACAGAAACGCCAACTGACTCAGCTGAGGCTCGAACCAGCGACCTTCTTGCTGTGAGGCGAACGTGCTACCCACTGCGCCACCGTGAGGCCCAAATCACATTTAAAGTTGTCCAAATTAAGTTTTAGCTATGCATATTACTAATAAAAAAAACTTCTTTTGATATATCTATGGTATAAAACTTAAACAAAAAATCTTTATGGAACATGATGTTTACCTAATATGCTAATGATTTTTGGCAAAAAGTAAACACACACACACACTGTGATCTTTAAAGGTCCTTTATGATTGTTGCTTGTCAGACTGTTTGAACATGATTCCTGTGTCAAACTTTAAGTACTTTCGTTGTAACATCAGAAAATACAATTGTTAAAATGCTTCAACGTCGAACCTCTGCAAATAAACTCAATTGATTTGGGGTGCAACAATTAGGAACGCTGGGTGCCCAGG
Organism: Danio choprae; assembly: GCA_903798125.1. Lineage (NCBI taxonomy): Eukaryota > Metazoa > Chordata > Actinopteri > Cypriniformes > Danionidae > Danio > Danio choprae. The sequence goes on from CAIGQW010054451.1 coordinate 4,026,237, forward strand.
AAAAATATTGGTATTTTAAAAAGAATGAAGTATCTAACCTGGAATTTTTATTTGCAGAGTTGCTTCATTTTTAGCCCTGTTATGATATAGAGTTGTCATGGCACTTCAACATGTCACACTGCATGTGTCATTGCGTTCTGTCCACCTGTTGATTCATTGTTGGAGAATCCATTGTTGGATTCACTTCTGACACAAATTGAAAACAATGGCCATTAATTGGCTGTCAGTGATGGATTTCATGGATTTTAGCATATAGGATTACAGTATAAGATTGTTTTTTCCTAAATTTATATCAGACAACCAAATGTTCATTGATTGCAATAACAGCTATGTATAATGTATAGATATAAATAATGTGCATTGTTAAAGTGTCTTGAGGTATTTATATAATATTATGTAAACAATCACATGACAAATGCCTCTACTATTTCATTGTCTGTTTAGTAATCATTAAATTTTTTTAATTGATTTTTTGGGGTAAAAAAAATATAATTGTCCTTGTGTTTTGCTGCCTCCTAGAGCTCAGGTCAGCAAAACATGTGTATAATTAAGTTTTTTTTTTTTTTTGTGGTTGAATCCAAGTCACATATTCCCAGTGAGTCTGGGTTCTGTTTTTACACCTCTTGGGCATTAGGAATTTTGCCACTGATATAGAAGATGACCGGATTAATAGACATCTTTTGAAGACCAATGTTGCTAAATGAGGTTATAGTGGGAAAGAAGGTCAAGAGAAATATATATATAGTTGAAGCGAAAAGAGAGAGATGAGCAGTGTAAAATTAGGTGCAGTAGGACAGCTGCACCCCTGCAGTAAGAGAAGGTCGAGCTTGAGCGATTAATGAAATAATAGCAGCCACATACAAACCTCCTCAAATCACACAGGATATATTTAACTGTTTCTCTTAAAATGCAATAAGAGAAAAAAAAATCTAGAAAAACAAGACCTGCACAGTACTATATAAGATACCTTGGTAATCTCAGCATTTGACCTTTAAAGTTTAACCTGTCACTGTTCTCAGATTTGCTGAAATGCCATTTCTTTTCATAGTCATAAATTATGCAATATAGTCTCACTGGAGTTTCATTTTGGGGGAAAATGTAAATCATTTAAGTTTAAAAATGAATATTACTTTGAACTTATTCCACTAGAGTCTACATATCATTAAATTAAATGGTTCATTTCATTAGCTGTGACTCAAGATAATTTGACTTTCTGCCACTGCAACATGCAGTAAAATCCATTGAAAACTGTTCAATTATACCTTTACTTTAACTTGTGTATTTTACAGTTAACTGCGTGCTAGCAAAAACAGAGTTGTGGCCACATTTCAAGCATTTTCCATTTATGTTCCTTATGCTTACAGTAAACTGAATTCATTATTAATGTAAAATGGTGACATGTTTAAAACAGAAATGTATGTATTTTCATCATATTATTGTTTTTAAAAAAGTGAATTAGAAATTTACTGAACTAACACAACAGTTGACAAATAATTAGTCCACTATTGGTGTATCCAAAACAGTTTGTACAAATGAATGAGACAAGAAAAATGACATGTGTCAGTGCCTTCCAGATATTCCCACCAGGGGCAGTGACATCACTTGTTGATATTTACCAGTGCTTTATAACATTATCATTTTTAAAATTATATATTGTTTATGTTATATATATAGTTTTTAAAAACGATGTAACAGTTGGCCAGAATGTAGGAAAAGACATAAATATATGTATAACATTATATTACAGGGGCTATTACTGTGGCTCAGTGGTTAGCACTGTCGCCTTACAGCACTCAGGTTGCTGGTTCGAGTCCCAGCTGGAACAGTTGGCATTTCTGTGTTGAATTTGCATGTTCTCCCCATGTTCGCGTGGGTTTCCTCTGAGTGCTCCGATTCCCCCACACTCCAAACACATGGGGTATAGGTGAATTGAATAAAGTAAATTGGCCGTAGTGTATGAGTGTGTGCTTGTATGTAAATGTGAGAGTGTATGGGTGTTTCCCAGTGCTGGGTTGCGGCTGGAAGGGCATCCACTGCGTAAAACATATGCCGTAATAGTTGGCAATTCATTGCACTGTGGTGACCCCTGATAAAAAAAGGGACTAAGCCGAAGAAAAATGAATAAATGAACGAAGAGTATTACAGATAACACCGAAAAAAAGACATTTTATGAAAATGTTTAACTTAGTAGCTTAAACACAAAAATATTAAAATTAGATTTAATTATTTCATGATAATTGAAGCTGAATGAATGATTCAGGAGGCAGAGACAGTCAAAAGTATGTATAGCAGGAGTCTATAATTAGACAAAATGTCCCTAAATACACAAACAAACTATATTTTTTAGATATAACTTGATATAATTTGTGTTATTATTCAAAACTGTTTAATTAAAAAAAAAAAAAAAAATTTATATACAATTGTATCTTGGAAACGCAAAATGTACTCGCAATTCAAGAATCGCCCCTGTACTAAAGTAATCAGCACAACAATTGTGCACAGACATTGCTCTTCAAATAAAGCAACACATAATCTTAATGGACTTTGGACAGTCGTCACCAGTGGCTGTACTCTTCATCACAATGGCAACCCCAAAAATGTATTTTTATTCCAATATAACAGTATATTAATTTTAAGCAAAACCACTTAATTTTAACATTTACTCTCCTTTAAAAAAATGGGAGCATAACATGCTCTTAAAATAGCTTTATTTTAGATTTGATTTATTACATTCATGTTTAAGTTAAGATTTACAAGATATGTTTAACTGTTAATGAGGCAAATACTGCTCTAAGAACACCTCAGTTGTATAAAGTGTTATTTCTCATATTTTAAAATCAAAGTGTGCAATTGTTGAATTTTGCGTATAAGAATGTGATCAAATTGCCAGCACTAGTTTGAATGAAATATACTTGATTTTAGTCTGACATTGTAATCACTTGTAAGTGTTTTGTTACACGTCAGAATCTTTTAAGTCACAAAAAAGCAAAAACAAACAGATCAAACAGATCTCTTTTTGTCATTACAGTCATGTTTTCCAGTAAGCCTGGTTATACATTGATGTAATTGTATATATTGACTTTCTTGTATGACAACATTTCTTTCTTTCTTTCTTTCTTTCTTTCTTTCTTTCTTTCTTTCTTT
>CAIGQW010054451.1:4042941-4056606 GCA_903798125.1 Danio choprae
TCCTCCGGGTGCTCCGGTTTCCCCCACAAGTCCAAAGACATGCGGTACAGGTGAATTGGGTAGACTAAATTGTCCGTAGTGTATGAGTGTGTATGGATGTTTCCCAGAGATGGGTTGCGGCTGGAAGGGCATCCGCTGTGTAAAACATATGCTGGATAAGTTGGCGGTTCATTCCGCTGTGGCGGCCCCAGATTAATAAAGGGACTAAGCTGAAATGAAAATGAATGAATATATATATCCACAGAGAAACAGTATGTATGTTTTCAAGATAAGAGCAACAGATTTGGAAACTACAAGTTGTAAGCTCTACTTTACCTTTCCACATTCATAAGATTTGTGCATTTGGAATTACCCTTTTTCAGATTAGAGCAGTGCATGATGTGTTGCAACAGATATTAGGGTCGACCAAAATACACAGTCATATAGATGTCCCTCTAGAGCGTAGGAACAGTTCTTCCTTAAACATTTTCAGTAACAAACCAATAAAACTACATTGTCCTCAAAGGAGACATTCCAGACTCTTGACCCTTGTATAGTTGCATACTCTTAGCTCACCCTAATGCTTTCTCTTGAAAAACAATCCCTACCTAAAAGCAGTGTTCAACTCAAACTGTGAGCCCCAAGCCGAGCTTTCCATATTTCACCCAGTGTAAAGCCACATTGTGCTCTTTTAGTCTCTCACAGGAAGCGTTTTTCACCCTTCATGGCTTATCCTACCACCCCCTCCCCCCTCCAACCTCCTCCACTGACCAGTATGTCTGTGAGAAAAGTTAGCAGCCCCCTCATCTACTATCCATTACTCCCCACAGGCCAGCAGTGTAACACTCCAATGCTTCCGTTCCCTTGTAGTCTCCACCCCTCAACATCCCAAAATCCTCAAGTACAACAATGTGTCCCATTCCCCTTACCTGCAAACACTCCGTCTCAGGCTGCTGCATGCCCGTGTCCTTTTAGAACCTCTCTAACCCTGGTTCCTCTCTCTGTCTCTCTCCTTCTCACTGTGCATGTGACTGTGTCTGCTGTGACTGACCAGGGCTTAAAGGGAAACCTGGGGGAGAAGGTAAGTGCAGGATAATGGCCTGCATGTGCAGAATTGACACTCTCTCACTGTGGGTGGGTTGTTGATGAGGGTGAGTGGGGTGGGAGAGAACAACCCGAGCCCATCATGCAAAGTGCACAGGTACCGTGATTTATATCAAGAAGGCTTCAGGCTTTATTTTGAAAGGCCTTGGGGGTCACATTCAGAAGACGTTTCCCACAATGCTTGGATTACCTGTGTTTATTCTTGGAGTGCTCTGAAGTTGTAAGACTCCCCACTTTAGACAAAGAGATGTTTGGAATAGAGCAGCTTTCGAAACCCTACCACTTCAGGACACATCCAAAACTATCCAAATGCTGTGTAGTCACTGGATGTGTCTTTGAGTCTGTGTTTGGTGTGACTGAGCACTCTATACTGGATTTAGTGCACTGAGCTTCAGTTCCTGTTGTGGCAATTGCGGTTTAAGCAGTTCTTTAACCAGTTCCATTTGGCTGCTGCTCTCTGTGTTTGTACAAGCCAGCAGTTCTGTGGCCTCCCTTCATCAAGCTGGAATGATATGTCTGAGGCTGAACAAGCAATGTAAGGAGAAACATGTTTCTCATCCTTCACCATCACAGAAATGTAGTGAAGCTTTAGGATGGTTACCCTCACTTGCCAGCAATTCACTGGGGTTCCGAAGAATTTGAAAGGGAAATAAATAGTGTTTTGACCACCGGGCCGACAAGTAGAGAAGCAGACAATATACGACCTTGGAAAAACCCACCAGATTTTCATCCAGAATATACAGTGGGCTTCCCTTATTGTTCCAAAGGATTACTTTTTAGACCCTCATGTTTTATGCATTCATATTGTACCTTCTAGCAAGGGTATGTCTTGACCCAAGTAATTTTGGGCTAAGAACTTCACTTCTCTGGATATCAAAACATCCCCTAAAGATCTAGCTCTCAAAACTGGCAGCCTTAGAGTGTCAGTGCTCAAGCAAATAAATTTAATCAAATCATAACTGGTTATGTTGGAACGCTCAAAGCTGAACAAAAATAAGGCACATTGATGATTGATTGGTTGAACTTTGCAAGAACTGCAGAACATGAGACAATGTATTCTTTAGACAGAAAGGATTACTTGCTGAATGAAATGAAATCTTTGAAGATCATATCATTCATCAGTAAGCCCAGTCCTTAAATATCAGCAGAATTTCGCCTGCTTTGGCTGATTATATTTGGACTCTTTGTCCAGTACCCATTCCTGGCTGCCAAATCCTTGTAACGTAAGCCTGTTCAAAGGGATATCTCTAGATCTAGTTGTTCTGTTGCACAGATTTCTGCACGATTCTGTGGGTAACCATAAACCTTAGGGTCAAAGTTTAGGAGTTTTTTCCTTTTCCACAACGAAAAAAACAAACAAAAAAACTGTCTCGTACATCACACCTTTCGGATTGTAGGTGACTCAATAAAACAAATACCCTGATGAAGTGGGCATTGAACCAGAAAAACTAAAAACTGTCCACAATTTGATGGATGGCTGGGTCATCAAAGGTGTCCTCCTGATAGAGTTTCGCATGAGAGAGCTAATTAGGGAAAGTGCTGGAAACTCGAGAGCTTTCCTGTCTGACCACAGAGTGTTGCGGGATTCTGCTTGGATGTTTGGTGCAGCTCTGCGGACAGGCCAACACTGTGCAAATCACCTAGTTTGCGCCAGATAACCAGTCCGCCGGGCCGTTAGTTGTTTACTCAGCAGTGCTCCCTGACCCGCTCAACTTGCTGTCAAGATGTAAACTACGACCCTGAAATGAGAACCAAGGTCTGCTGACATTTTACTTACAGACCAAAATACTGTGTTCACCTCTGAGCCACATGCAAGCGCTCTCAGTGAGGCGGCTTAGCGAAAGAGTTATGTCAAACAGATGTTACAGGGTGTTTCAGAAAGGGTTTTTCTATTCTTAGAAACAATATATTCACTTATACATTTGGCTTTGTATACTAGATGTAGTTTCATTCTATCATTCTATCTCTTTTTTCTTAGTTCTTCTCCTCACTGTCTTTCTACCTCTCTATCTGTCCATAGGGAGCACCAGGAGAGCCAGGTCTGTCTATCATTGGCCCACGAGGACCTCCTGTAAGTGTTTGCTCTGTCACTGCTAAAACTCTTCATCATTTCCTCCTAATGTGAGATCTCCAGAGTAGATACAGGTCAGAGGTGCAGATTTTAGCAGCTTTTGGCCTCAGTCTTTTTATGACTCCAAGAGTTTCTGGCAAGGGGTCCTTCTATTGTTTTTCTTTCCGCACTTGATGAATATATAGTTTGGGGTAGATAAGCAGGATCAGTGTTATCCAGCACACTACTGTATGTGGAGCAAATCCAATGAATTTCTGTTAATCAAGACCTGATCTCTAATGTGCACGAACAGGACAGGAATCCCACTACAGCTTGTATGGAAGCACTTACGCTTCATCAGTATTTTGGGGCTGTGACTCCCACATAATGACACCCATTTGGAATCTCATCTTCATTAGCAAGTAGGAATGAAAACATTCCACCCTTTGTCATTATAATCCAGACATTATACGTGCCGATTGTGCTGTATCTGTTAATGAGTGGTCAGTCATCAGGCGAAATGGGGCTTGTCCCCAAACTGGTATCCTTTCCACACACTCCAGTAAGTAAGAAAAAAGCCTAATGTTATGCCAGCAAAAGTGCAATTTCCTTGCTGATTATGTTGTTCAAAACTTCATTCTGTGGTTTCCACATTTATCTCAATGTAGTCTTATGGAAAGGCCAACAGACCGTTCTGACATATGTTTTTTCTGCTTGCTGATTATACACTTCTCTATACCTCTGACACATCACCTCTAATAAGGTGTCAGGAGTGGACAGCAGGGATAGAGAACTGGTGACAGGGAGAAGTTTCATTGCAGGGCTGCCTCAAAAGGAATGTCTTTAGCAGGTGAGCTGAAAGAGTAGGCTTTGTCCTCACCTCCAAAGGGGTCAAAGAGGTTGATTTGAGGCAGAAGTGTGGAGAAGCCAAGCGGAAATTACTTCTTTAGTCATGCAGGTAGATATTTAATTTCCATGCCAAAGTGAGGTAGTTGGGGAGTGGACATCCATCTGTAGATTATATAATGAGTTATCATTACATCTACAGTTATTGTCCAGGCTGATAAGGTTAGGGTAAGGGTTATTCAAAGTGTCTTTAGAAGTCAATTAATTGTATACATTTTATTTATTTAATGTGTAAAGTTAACATGGCAACTTTCCCTTAAAATATAAATTATTTTAAGTGAGCTTTCCCCCCTTAAAGTTTCTGCAGATTCGAAAAACAATGCTGGACCTTATTGTCGAAAACCTTTATCTTTGATTCAAGGTATACAGTACATATAAAAATTATTTCTGTCCAGAATATGACTGAAAAAAAATATACTTAATTTGGTTTTAATGACATGACTGTATTACAGTCAGGAAATTGTCTTTCTATCAGTCCTGAAAAAGCTATGTATTATGACCATAGTGTATATTTGGTTTAGAATATTTTTTTTAGTGGACTAGAATTGCTTTCTATTACATTTTTATGCCAACGAAATGAACCTTGTCAGTCCTGTTTCAAACTAATTTGAGTGGGGTGCATGCTGCTGCTTCCATAATTTCAGACCTTTAGGTTCCCAAGGCAGAAAAAAAAACAACCATGTTCCAATAACTACCTGAGACCCAGACACACAATCCCCTTCATTAGCTCAGTTCACCTCTTCCTTGTAATTTTCCCTCAGGTTGCTCCAACACAGTCCTTTTTTTGCCAAGCATATTGAATGACTTCCTCTTTTCCCAAGGGCAGCAAAAGTTTTTTCAGGAAAGCAAACTTAGTATTGTTCACAGGAGAATGTAGCACTAATCAATACTGACATTCACTCATTTAGTGTGTGAGAGCCAATAAGACAAGGCTAACAAATTAAATAAGGACAACGTTTGTTCTTTCCAGTGTTGAATTTCAGTTGGTGTCCCACAGTTTTAGAGCTTTATTTGTCTTTGTCTCCACATCCCACACAAAGTGCTTCCTACAGAGCAGGAAGGCTCCTGTCCTTCAACCTCAATTACGACACAACTGAGTTTGGACGAACAATACTCCGTCTCTCAACATAGACCTCCTTTCATCGAGTTCACATAATCCTCATGTTTTTCGTATAGAAAATAACTCCTCTTCTTTTTTCTTTCTGTCTCCCCTCAGGGACAGCCCGGTACTAGAGGATTTCCAGGCTTTCCGGTAAGTCACTTTTGTCTGAAACCAAATTTGTAAAGAGTTTTTTTGTTTTAGACAAACTTGTAAAGAGTTTATTTGTGAGTTTAAAAAAGCTGCCAATTAGCCACTGGTTATCTGGCCCCTAATTTTATGGATTTAAAAGGAAATGACTCAAGGATGTGAGAATAAATATACTGTAGACATGTGCAGCTGTGATTCTATGAGTTGGATAATGTGAAACTGTAAAAGCATAAATGTCCCAAGACCATTTCTATGCGCTGTCTGTAAGCTCTAGATGTAAAGGGTCTTTTCAGGTGTTTATTACCAGGCATGAGCACTAATCTGCTGGACACATAGAGAGCACTGACTTAAAAATAAAAATGTTTCAGTGTTTCTAGTAAATCTCTTGCACTTGACCTCTGCCATGACCTGACACTTAAGGAAATATCCCTTTCTTCTATAAACATTGTGTGCTGGTCTAGACTAGAAAATTAAAGCTGTTTTGTGCCTTCACAATGTTGCCAATCTGCTGTTTTCCCCCTTTTTTTCCAGGGCCCCATCGGCTTGGACGGGAAACCTGTGAGTTTTCTTCATTCCTTACAAATGTTTGAATAATTAGCAATCGCACAGGTTTGGAACCTCCGAACCCGTGTACCAAATTATTTAGCAGTAATTGATAATTGACGGCCATTTTGATAATTATGGTAATAATAATTATGCCAATTATTGTAATAATTTCAATATTGTCACCGGTCATGACAACATGAAATCAATAGTGGTATGCGTACAATGAGTGGAGTAATTTCTGCTACCTAAAAGTCTAAAGGATTTTGATATTTTACTTCTACTGTATTTATTTGTTTATTGTTTTGAAAACTTACAGGGACAGAATGGTCCAAAAGGTGATATGGTAAGTTTTACAGTCATTAAAAACTATTTCATTTGACGTTGCTTTTGAGAAAACACATTTTAACTTTGACTGGTATTAATTGAAGCATTAAAATTCAAATCTAAACACTTTAAAGGCACACACATAATGAGATCTACCATGGTCCCTTTCACTAATGAAATATGGTTTAAACAAAAAAAAACATTTGTCATAGAGAGAAATATTTAAAGAAGTAAAACATACCATAAAGAGAAATTTGTCAGTGTCCATAAAACTCACCAGTAGAGCCATTTGTTTTCGAGATGGCTTGTTATAGTGATGTTTATCTAGGCTCCAAGCATGGCCATATAAATTCACAAGAACAACACTCTTGTAGTTTGATTTATGGGTGGAGTGTCTGAACGACAGCGTATGTGTGAGACGAGAGGTCGCTTTCCCACATCTCATTCAGTGGGCTTTGTCAAAAGTAACTTTATGTGAAAATCTATATGACTTTAGCTGCCTGTGGTGTTAAAACAAGGACATTGGGTTGGCTCTCTCCTCTAAACTACGGCTTGAAAAATGTAGTCAGAGCTTTCTTTCATGTGATGAAAGACAATGGGCAGCTACGTTATGCTCCAAGGCTATGTGCTTTAAACCGCTCCTTATGAAAAGTAATATAACGTTTATGTTCTTTCTTTTATAGCATTGTGAAAAAAGCAAGCTTAGAATCTATAAAAAGAGAAGCACTTTTCTGAAATGACACCTTTATACGACAGCGTCAGAGCTGAACAATCTCTGCTGAGCTATTGAATACACGGGCGGAGCTCTGAATGTTCGCAAATACACCCTAAGTTAGATTTATCATCTTTTATTGACAAGTTTCTTTACAATTCATCATGCACCTCATTTGACTATCCATATTTAGTAGTATTACAGAAAATGATTTGTTGGTTTTTTTAGGATGAAGATCATGGTTCATTGGAATCAGTCTAGCTGTGAAAGTTACTTTGCATGTTTTCAGAGGACTTGATGCATTGTGGGGCATATTTTTTATTAATATAATATTAAAAACAGTTAGGGGCCTCCTGGTGGCGCAGTGGGTAGCACGTTCGCCTCACAGCAAGAAGGTCGCTGGTTTGAGCCTCAGCTGGGTCAGTTGGCATTTCTGTGTGGAGTTTGCATGTTCTCCCCGTGTTGGCATGGGTTTCCTCCGGGTGCTCCGGTTTCCCCACAAGTCCAAAGACATGCGGTACAGGTGAATTGGGTAGGCTAAATTGTCCGTAGTGTATGTGTGTGAATGGGTGTGTGTGGATGTTTCCCAGTGATGGGTTGCAGCTGGAAGGGCATCCGCTGCGTAAAACATATGCTGGATAAGTCGAAATGAAAATGAATGAATGAATGAATAAAAACAGTTAAAGGTGCCCTCTGTAAAAGTATACAACTCCTGAAGTTGTCCTACTTATACAGTAACCTGTGACTGTAATTAGATTACTTATTCACTGAAAAAGTCAAGCATCAGGGTACTGTTCGTTTTTAGGTGCTTTATCACAATTGGCTTCCTGTAAATAAATTCAACAGTTCTGTATCTCAATTCAGAGTAATCAAATGCTGGTTTTATTCAGACACGTTGCAATTCAAAATAGAAATCATATTTAGTTACTAGTTCTGTATTCATTCATAATTACTAAAGAAAATTAGATTTCTCAGTAGATGCTGAAGAAACACTGAATAACATTGTGTAATTCTGATACATTAAATGTTAATGTAATAACTTTTAAGACATAGAAATGATCAAATAAATCGAATATGACATCAATAATGTAATTAGTCATTGAACATGTATAAATAAAAAATGAGTAATGAATTACTTTTTTTAAGGTTAGAAAGTTCATTTTTTTCTTTCTTTCTTTTTTTAGTAAACAGCAATAATTCTGTTTAGTTTTTCCTGAACAAGAACTTAATTTATAAAGGATTTGTTTTGGTGTGTTTGTGCTTGTTATGACTGGGCGGTTTGCCACTGTTGATTGTAAACAGGAATATTTAATCATGGACAATCCAGCAACACCACTATATTTTAACTGTGATTATTTTCCCAGGGTCCTCGTGGTCCTAAAGGAGTACCAGTAAGTGTTTGCTTTAACATTAAAATGTAGTCACAGGAGGTTTTTTTTTACATAGCAGTGGAATGTTATGCATGAATTACGTTTTGGATGGATTTTCAGTGTTTTGTGCAAATCTTATTTTTCAGGGTGAACCTGGTCCAAAAGGAGAGAAGGTAAATTATTTGTGAAATGCACTAAAATTGCATCTAACTGTGTTGTAGTTTCTAAAATGGTCCAAGAGAACTGCACATGATAGATTTTTTCTCCTGCTCCCTCTCTCTCTTTCTCTTTTTAGGGTGCATGCGGAGAGTACACTCACAGGGTGAGCAAACATTAATTGAACCCTTTCAATATTAACTGTCTTGAACACCAAATATGATTCAAAGCTTATTCGGTGGCATGGTGGTTCAGGGGGTAGCACTGTCGCCTCACAACAAGAAGGCTCCTGGTTCGAGTCCTGTCTGGGACAGGTTGCCTTTCTGTGTGGATTTGGCATGTTACCGTGGGTTTCCTTTTGGGTGATGTGGTTTTCCTCACAGTTCAGAGATATGCGGTGTAGGTGAACTGGACAAAGTGAAGTGTGTGAATGGGAGAGTGTGTTGGTGTTTCCACATGTTAGGGCAGGCTTACACGGTGTGAATTTTGATGGTCAGAAGATTGTATGCCCACGCACACATCACACATTAACTTTAATGTGAAAATCATATGAGCGCAGTGGTATATGACACAATTTTATGACCCGGCAAATTCCGAAGCAATCCAACAAAAATCCGCACCAAAAACATGAACAGAGGAAGACATTTCTTTCATTGCTTTCAGAGCTCTCTCTCTCTCTCTCTCTCTCTCTCTCTCTCTCTCTCTCTCTCTCTCTCTCTCTCTCATTAGAGCATACTTAAGAGACATGAATGTTTGCTACACATACTGTACAGGTTATTCTTTAGCACCGGGAAACCAGGATTCCAATGTAAAGCTCATAGTCTATTGTAAACTATCATCTCTGGCGACCCTGTCATATGTGACATCATTCAGCAGTTGCTGTTCTGTGAGTTTGTCTAATTGGCAGATCAGCGCGTTCAACTGCACATGCTTTACTAATTCAAGCTGACAGTTTCTGAACTTTTCTGACATGTTTAAAAATTATTGGGAACTTAATCTGCTTGGCTCATAAATTCTTCTCACATGGTATAAGCTGCAACCATGAGCATCAACAATTTACATGCAATTTACAATTCTCTCAATAGAAAAACACATTGCATACAAGCTTATATGACAGCAAAAATCGCACCGTGTACTCTTGCTTTTAGTGCACTCTCAGGGTTAGGTTGCAGCAGGAAGGGCACCTGCTGGCAAAATGTGCCAGAGTAATTGGAGGTTCATTCTGCTATGGCAGCCCTTGATAAAAAAGGGAATAAGCCTAAGGAAAGTCACTGAGAAAGTGAGAGGTTATCTGGTTTTGAATGCTGAGAAATCACAAACATGTGTTTTCCAGTTTACGTGATATTCTTCAGTTTGTCAAAGTGATTTGTGTTACCCTTAAAAAGACATGAACAACATGTTTTGCGGTTAAATTAGAGACATTAAAATTGGAGGAAAAAGCAAAGGAACAGCTTGGATTGACAGCTTGGATGAAGTCTCAGATAGGTAGCACATGAGCACATGCCAAGGCAGGGCCTCGAAGTTGTTCAGATCTCTCCCGGGGAAATCACAGTTTCGTGTAAACAAAGCAATTTTACCAACAGCCTGCTGAATTGGATTTGATAAGGCTCTCTGTTAAAGACATCCAAGTTGTTTTTTATGTGGTGGGTAGGGGATTCAGTAATAGCCCTGGACTATTTAAAAGCAATTTTGGCCTTTTGAAGCTATTTTATCAATTATGTAATCTCAAAAACAACACGCAATATAACAGCAGAAAAATAGTCTTGGCAGTAGATATAGCTGTGGAATATGTTTGGCTCAAAAAAAGAAAGAGCAGAAATAGCAACAGGATAAGAACAGTTGAGAATTTTGTATTAATTGTGCATACAGTAAGTAAGTTTAATCAGTATATCATACATATATCACATCAAAACAGAGGTGTTTTTCATGCATATCAACCAGGATATGTGGGAGGCTGTTGACTATTTAGAAAACTACACGTGAGGGTGGTCTTTTGTGTAGTTGTAGTACTGAGGGCTCTTTGCAGCTACACTGTGAAAAGCAAATAGTTACTTTACTTAAAAAGTGACTTAAAACAATTAAGTTGTCTTAATTTTTATAATTATGCACATAGTTCATTTGCTTAATCATTTTAATAACAGGTTTACTCACTTTTTAAAGTAACCTCAACTAATTGCTTTAAAAGCAACATGTTTACTCCCTTACTCCCCTTTTTAATGGAACGCTCCAGTTTTACTTGTTTACTTGAGATGAACAGTTGAGTTTACCATATTTTAATCCATTCAGCCAATAATCAGTTGAGTTTTACCATATTTGAATTCATTCAGCCAATCTCAAGAGGGGCCCTTTTAACATAGATCACTTAATCGGATTATTAGCATCTCACTTTAAAATGACCAAAGAGTTTGTTTGTTTTTTTAAATAATTTTCTGATTTAAAGCTTTACTCTTCTGTAGTTAAATTGTGTACTAAGACTGATGGAAAATAAAAAGTTGCCATTTTCTATGCCGAAATGAGAGTATATGTTGAAACTACAGAAGAGTCAAGATTTAAACTGGAAATTTATCAAAACTATTTTTTTGAAATCTTTGAGCAAGATGCTAATGGTCTAATCCAATTCAATGATTTATGCTAAGATAAGCTGAAAATTCTTCCACCAGACCCGGAGATCAGCTAAATTGATAAAAAAAATGGTAAACTCAACTGCTTAACTTTAGGTCACTTAAGAAATTAGCCTATTTCCACAAAAAGTGGAGTGTTCCTTTATAGAAAGGGTTCTTTTAGGGTTATACCTAAAAGTATGCGCTAGACTGAATGGATACAGTATACCCTCCAACGATGGAACAAATTGAAATTATATCTCATGAATATCTGTGTGTTCATGCATTCATATGCACTTGTATGTTGGGCCATTTTAACCAGGGTCTCCCAATGAAAACGCTGGCAGCTTTGCGCTCCAGTCAGGGTCTGATGTTGAAGGTTTGTGGGCTGTTCCCCCATCCCTGATCCCTAATACCGTGATGTGTGTGTTACAGTCCTGCTGCAAAGAGAGACATAGCTGTGCTCTGTTGGAGGTGCAGAGAGGTGCCTGTTATTATAACTGATTGAACACACTATGTGAATTTATAATCACATCTTACCACACGGGTGTTTTCCTGCTTTCTCTTTGACCTTCTCAATGAAATTTTACAGTTGTGGTATATCATTTTAAGGTACACTATGCAACTGTAACTTTATATGACATCATAAATGCATCCAAATATATTCCAAATATGTTAAATCAATAAATACCGTATGTCTTTAGTATTTTGATTGGCCTCATTTTGCACAGAGTACCTTAACAAAATGCAGCATTCTTGTAAATCTGGTGAAAAATCTTCACATAAGGACACCTGAAAAAACTTGCCTTCTTTGCTCGTTTGTATTTTCTTATTATTTATTCTTATTAATATTTTGATATGTACTTCAATGTTCAAGAGTTTAGGATTTGTATATGTATGGATCCATTGAATTGATTAAAAGTGACTAAAGACTTTTTAAATGTTCTGAAGAATTTCAGTTGCAAAACAACCTGAAGCATAACTGTTTCTACAACATTGTTAGTATTCAGCAGCTGTTTTAAATATTCATTATAAGAACCAAATTAGAATGATTTGTAAATGATTATTTGAAAAACAGAAAACACATGTAATTAACAGTATGAGGTTACAGTATTTAACATTATTTTTACTGTATGTTTGATCAAATAAATGCAGCCTTGATCAAAGAAACATCTAAAAAAATATATCAGTGTATATGTATACGGCAGAGTCAATTAAATTCATGAAATAGTTTTCATGTGTAATCCATTGAAATGAAGTACAAACAACTCCTCAAGAAGGCAAGTTTTATTAAGGGTAATATGAATAGTTAATGGTATATCTGCGGGTCAGTAACCCTACAATCTGTACTTTGCAATGCTGTTGATCTCAACAGAAACGCCGTATTGTCAACGCCTCAGCTGGAGGACAGGCCACAGTAAGTCTGTTGCGAAACTCTCTTTGTGGCAAGACTGAATCAAGCCTGATCTGCGCAGCATTGCGGAGAAGTCAAAGGTGCCGTCACAGTGGAGGATATAGAAACATTATCTTTCATAATGATAATGTTTTATATATAAACATTTTAATAATCAATTACCAATGAATTCAAAACCTGGAAGTTATCAAATTTAGCAGTCAGATTTTTAAACCTATAGTACTCCATTTTGATGGCCCTTGACTCTATTAAGTGATGCTGAGTTCTTTTGCCTTCATCTGACCTTCTTCTTCATCTCTCTCTTTCTCTTCTTTCTCTTTCTCTCCCTTGCCTTGCTTTTTCCTCACTCTCGTTTTTACTTGTTTTTTCTGTTTTTTCCCTTTCCTTTCCTTTCCTATCTTTGGCCTCCCGGTGAACTTGTTGGCCTGGTGGTTTTCGTGCTTTGTGATCTCAGCAGATGCTGCCCTTCACCGTCCGCAAAATGCCCTCAATAAGCCCTCTAATCCTAAAGCACCTCAAGGTACATCTCTCTCTGCCACCCTCTCACCCTTTCCCTATACGGATGCCAACCTTTGTCCACCGACTTCCTCTGGCACCGAAAAGTTGAGGATAATGACAGTGACTATGTTCTAGACAAATAGTCAGGTTTGAATGATCAGACAGTACTTTTATTGCCTTGGTACTATATGATATAGTCTAGTTGAAATATACTTTTGTTCCAAAATAATGTCCAATTCACAAGATTTATAGGCCTTTAAAATCTACCCCACAGCAAGAATTCTGTCAAGCCCTTGCTGGCTTTTCAGACATTGTCCATCTGTTTTAACTACACGTTATCTCAATAAAATGTTCCAATACATAATGGATTGTCCTTGTACAGTAAGCCTAGTCCAGCGATAACGTTGAGAAAATTTAGGGATCGTTTTGGTATTTTTGAGCTGACAGGAAGTCATCTAAATAGAAATATTTCCTGTTCAGATAATATACTTTTATGTTAAGTCAGAATTGGAGTTGTCTGTTAGCTGAGTTAAACACTATCCTTGACAGATGTTCAATTTCTTAAAATGAACAATTTATAGCTTAATATTAATATTTTGAATATTCATATGCATCTGAACGATTCCTGGTTAAGTGTAAATACACAAATAGTATCGAGTAACTAATAACGGAATAATATTACTAATAAAACAACTTGTATTTAAACCAATTAATATAATATAATATAATATAATATAATATAATATAATATAATATA
>CAIGQW010054451.1:4084692-4107958 GCA_903798125.1 Danio choprae
ATATATATATATATATATATATATATATATATATTCAGCGTCTGACCTCTGTTGACTTTTCAAAGGCTTAATTCTCTCCAAGCTTTAAAGCTTTATTTTATTTTCAAGATAAGCTTTGACCTTGCAATGTCATATACCAAGAGAGAGCATGATGGGATGCGGCTGCATGAACAATACAGTATGGCATACAACTATATATAAATGGCTGAGAAGCAAGACTCCTGAAAAAGCAAGATGTCTAACAGCCCTTCTGTCGAATCCTCTCGAAGTCACGGGAGGAAAATGGAAGATGGATTCGCTGTTATATTTACTTGTGTGTCTGTTTATTTCCACTTAGATCAACAAACTTGGGAGTTTCGTCAAATTCCTTAGCAGATTGGAGCTCATATGGCTGCTTTTAAACATGTATTAGGATTTTCAAATTGGGCTTATTGAACTCAGAAAAGTTTGTTGATCTATTGGTGCTGAAGAATGACTAGATTTTCTCCCCTTTTGACTTCGTCACCCACAATCATCCCAGCCGTCGAATCTCACAAATGGTTCTTTCTTTGTTCAAAGGGTCTGATAGGACCAGCAGGAGTTCCTGGACCTGCAGGACCAAAAGGGGAAATGGTTGGTGTTTTGGTTATAAAAACAGATTATCATATGTGTGAGCCTTCAGAAATAAGAAATCTTTCATACATGTATTATGCTTAATTATGCAACCATGTGATGCAGTGGATGTGAAAGTCAGCGTATTGACAACTAACCAAGTTAAATATTTTTCCCAGTATAAGTCCCCACAATATCATAATACCATTTTTTAAATGTTAGTATAGGTATGTTCATCTTAAAGATATCTATACGCTAGTGTGCTCTAAAACAATGACAACATTTGCATTGAGAATATTTAAAGATTTCAGTTTGTAACTTCTACCTAAATAGATCAATGATACTTCAGTTTCTCATCAAATCTCCCTGACCAGTCAAATGCTCTCTAGTATCTCACATGTCCCGCCCCTTCAAGACAACCACTCTCACTGGCAAGGCTAAATGAAATTCCGTTGGCTGTTTTTAAGGGAGAGGGGCTAATTTGTCTCCCGCCCTGTCTTTATGTTTCAGTTCAAATTACAACAAACATTGAACAAAGATTTCAACACTGCAAAAAAAGTCACTTAGATTTTTCTCACTTAGATTTATTTATTTTTTGACCTGTTTCTAGTCCAAATATCTTAAAATTCTTAAATCAATAAGCATTTTCTAGACAAGCAAAAACAAATTTGTCTTGTTTTCAAAAATAATGTCAACATTAATTAGAAAATGCTTCTTAATTTAAGATTTTTAAAAATATTTGGACTATAAACAAGACCAAAAAAAAAAAAAAAACAAGTGAAAGTACTTCACAATTAGCTTGCATCATTGCTTGTTTGATAAATGATGCAACAACATTATCAGTTGTTAAATTCTGAAATATTTAAAGCACACCAAGAGGATAATTAATGCACACCAAGCGAAAAGCAAAGTCTGTTTTTCAACCAATCAAAATCAAGTATTCACAGATAGTCCAGTATAAGGTATTAATTCTGGTTTAATACATTAAGTTAAAATGCAAGTCTTTTTTATTTTGCAGGGGGAAAAGGGTGATATGGGAGTAGCAGGACCAATTGGGCCTCAAGGCATCCCTGTAAGTGCTGTAACAGACCACATTTTAACATTTCAAAAACTGTAACTTTCCAAGTGTCTTCAAAGGAATAATAGACCATCAATAATACCTCTTCCCGGTTCATTCAGGGTTTAGTAGGACCACCGGGATTAAAAGGAATCAAGGTAAGTTAAAGAAGATTTTTTTCTAGTTTGTTTGTAGATGTTATTGTGACTTTAAGGTACAATAACATGAGTCCACTTTCTTAAAAAAAAAAGAAATGGGCTATATTTCTAAACCAGCATGAATCTGCCAAACTGTTTATTATAAAATACATGCGGCTATATAATTTGTTCTTAAGAATTATGATTTAGTGTTATTGATTGTGGGGCAGCACGGTGGCGCAGTGGGTAGCACAATCGCCTCACAGCAAGAAGGTTGCTGGTTCGAGCCCCGGCTGGGTCACTTGACATTTCTGTGTGGAGTTTGCATGTTCTCCCCGTGTTTGCGTGGGTTTCCTCCGGGTGCTCCGGTTTCCCCCACAGTCCAAAAACATGCGGTATAGGTGAATTGGGTAAGCTAAATTGTCCGTAGTGTATGTGTGTGAATGAGTGTATGGATGTTTCCCAGGGATGGGTTGCAGCTGGAAGGGAATCCACTGCGTAAAACATATGCTGGATAAGTTGGTGGTTCATTCCACTGTGGCGACCCCAGATTAATAAAGGGACTAAGCCGAAAAGAAAATGAATGAATATTATTGATTGTAAAGATTGTTTTGTTTTGTTTTTATTTTTGTTCATGAGACAAGCAGAAACATGCTGGGTATAAGAAATGAGAATGGCTACTGCTCGCTGCAAAAATATATTTGTACATGTACAGTGGGGTCTAAAAGTCTGTAAAAAATCTAATAAAACAAATGATTAAACCTGGAAATGAGCTCAATAATTCAGAAAAATTAAAACAGAAATGTTATGACATTGAGTTACATTAATCAAATTGTTTGAGCTGAATAACCCATCAGATTATTTTGAATTTTTAAATTGATCATTTGATGTACAGTGGAGATTGAAATTATATAAAAACTTATAAACATTTGTTTTATCAGTAATAATGTAATCCTTATGGATTAAAATGTGAAGGGATTTTAGTTGTTGCTATGCTATGCTAGTAGAATACTGTTTTAAGTGAACAAAAATAAGTGAACATTGATGGTAGTAACATGAAGAAAGATTACACAATGGTTTACAATTGGGCATTAAGATTCTCTGGAATACCTTGTCTTCTCAAGCATTTATCTTTCGTAGATGGTAAAAGATCATACCTTTTGGCTGACTTGAATGAGTTAGTGACATTGTAAAGATGCAATATTTTAATGTAATGTCTAACTTCTCTTGCTATGGCTGAAAGGGTCATCCTTTTGGCTTTCATCTGGATAACCTGCTCTCAGAGAGTTTCAGTCACTTTACATTGACTCACCATCTCGGAAAGTCAGTAAGATGGATAGTTAGGATGCCAATTAAATAGGGTTTGCCAAATAAATGGAGTTAACTTGTTAACAGAAGTTCAGGAGTGGGACCATGCCTCACTTTGCCCCCTTTTCCAATCACCTAATCCAGTTCAGCCACTCTGGGCATCATCGTAGGACGCCCAATCAACCTACCTACTCATTCATTATTCTCTTACTTCCATTTCTCTTCATCCCACTTTTCCCTTACCATTCCTACAATAAAGACTGCCTCAAAATGTGGCATGGTCCATGTTGATGAATTAAGGAAAGTGGCAGATTTTTAGCAATAACTGAAAGATATCACAGATGTTTTTCTCTCATTTTGATCAGTGTGCTTATTCAAATTGTCAAATTTACAATTGTTATCTGTGCCTCATAAGATATGAAACTAATGGCATTTTTACACAGCAAATATGGCAAAAAAAAGCAAACCTGAAGTGGCATAAATATATTTAAAAAAAATTATTTACACAAGGCCTCACAGTGGCGCAGTGGGTAGCACGTTCGCCTCACAGCAAGAAGGTCGCTGATCGCTGGTTCGAGCCTCGGCTGGGTCAGTTGGCCTTTCTGTGTGGAGTTTGCATGTTCTCCCTGTGTTGGCGTGGGTTTCCTCCGGGTGCTCCGGTTTCCCCCACAAGTCCAAAGACATGCGGTACAGGTGAATTGGGTAAGCTAAATTGTCCGTAGTGTATGGGTGTGTATGGATGTTTCCCAGAGATGGGTTGCAGCTGGAAGGGCATCCGCTGCGTAAAACATATGCTGGATAAGTTGGCGGTTCATTCCGCTGTGGCGACCCCAGATTAATAAAGGGACTAAGCCGAAATGAAAATGAATGAATGAATGA
This sequence comes from Danio choprae, assembly GCA_903798125.1. NCBI lineage: Eukaryota > Metazoa > Chordata > Actinopteri > Cypriniformes > Danionidae > Danio > Danio choprae. Next base: position 4,088,665 of record CAIGQW010054451.1, read on the forward strand.
ATTATTTACACAAACTGGCATAGGGTCTTCAATCACTGAATTTTTTTAGCACACAGACCCGCTTTAGAGCTGCCTTAAATCGGCTGTGTAAAAATGGCTAAATGAAATATGCTAAAAACTTGTCTTTTACCCTTTTTTTGTTGTTTAACTTGCAAGCGGACTAAGCAGTTATCTTGAAATTTCAGAAATTACATTGTTCTCTAATTTTGATGTTTCAGAAAAAAACAAACATTCAAAATAGTCTTTTAGATGTCACTGTATATGTTTATTGATCAATGAATTTGTTTTGTAATATTCTTGTATTAGAACAGTATATTTGTCAATTTCATCTTTTTGTTATTATTTTTAATATAAAGACAATTAAACAAAAAATGTTGTTTGCATGAATAATGTAAAAACTTAATGGCTAAAGTTAAAATGTTCTGTTATTTCCATAAGAAGTACATGTGAATACCTTGCTTTCCCTATGCTTTCATCCTCCTAGACTGTTTGCCTGTTTCCTATTAACACTAATTTCCTAAGTTAATGACTGAATGTCTCCCACCTTGAACGTCAGGACATGTCAGTGCTCCTCCCAGCATCTTCCACTGCTAATGTTACAAACATGACTCTTAAAAAACAAAACATTAAAAAGAATTCTGTCACTGTGCTTATCCTCATCTCAGGGAAGGTGCTGTGGAGGACCCTTGGGCACGATGCTGTTTTTACTTTTGTCCTTTCCTTGTCTTCCTCTCTCTCTCTCTCTTTCCACAGGTCTTCCTATCCCCTTTTCCTCCCCCTGCACCCTGGCCTGTGTTCGTGGCTCTTTTTGCTGAGTCAGGCCGGGTTGTCTTCTTTGTCCCCCTCTCACTCCCTGGCCTCCTCCTGCTCCTTCTGCATCCTAATGTTATAGTCTGGGTTAATACTCTTCCTCTTCCTTACTTCCTACTTTATTTGTTCACATCCTTCACTGACCTCCCTACCAACCTGCATTCATTTTCTCCCGATTATCCTAATGCACAGAGTTCTTATTGTTCCACGAAAGCCTCATCTGGATCTATTTTGAAAGGGCACATAACCAAGCAATGTGGGAAACGGCATTATGTCAGTGTGGAGCTCATTTTGACATCCTGATGTGGGTATTTAGGAAAAACACTCCGGCCGGGAGCAAAAAGCTCAGAAACAGTGCTTAAGGAATCTGTATTTGTCAAACAGGATAAGAAAATGAGCTCTGTGTTGATTCATAATGTAATCCACTTTGACTTTTTTCCCCTTCCTCCATTAAGTGTTAGAAAAACAGTGGTGATGAGGGCTGTCGGAATGGTAGAACTCTGAATCTTAGCATGGTTAGATCCCAATTTGGAAGACTTATAAAGCTTTAATGTAATCATTTCCTCCAAAGAACCCTTCAACTTTGCGTGCAGACTCAAAGATATATCATGAAACCCTCTAAAAGCAAAGCTGGTCTAAATTAGTTTTAAAGACAAATCACGTTGATTAAACAGTTTTAGGGCCTCTTCATCATTTGTACATTAGCCTTTCATTGACTCAAGTGTTCTATATGGAATCAATAGCAGATTGTCTATTTATTGGCTAACATTTGATGAAAAGATCAGGGAATAAAATATATTTCCTTCAGAGTTCAAACAAAACACATTTCATGTCTTTTTAAGAATCCGCTGTTGGAATGATTCTACAGCATGATTGCAACCATTTTCCTTAATTTCAAGTGCTCTGTGTAGACATCATTTATAACATACTGTTTATGTGAAATAATAATAATAATAATTATTGAATGATCATATTTAGTGGACATTTTATTTGATTTCATTATTTCATATCTAACTGCTGTTCTGTTGAACTTCCTACTAAAGAATCCTGGAAAAAACATCCACAATTTGCACAAATAATATTAAGATAAAGCTTAACAAAAGCACATGTTTCTTGAGCACCAGTTTGCCATTTTATAATGATTTCTGAGAGATTATTTAACACTGAAGACTAGAGTATTGCCTGCTGAAAATTCAGCTTTGTCACCACAGAAATAAAATACATTTAAAATTGATATAAAAATCAAAGCAGTACATATAAATATTAATAATAATGTGCAATATTACTGTTTTTACTGTCTGATCAAATTAACGCCACTTTGGTGAGGATACAAAAACATATTTTAAACACATTTCAACCCAAACATAATAAGTAATTTAGGCAAAAAATAAAAGCCAGTGGTTTGCTTCCAAAGGCATCAACTATTCATAAGGCAAATATTTAATATTGTTATTTTCTTTTATATTCTTAAACACTTCGTGAATTTGCATTGATTGTTATGTAATATTGTAATACTGTGATACTTTACTGACATCAGCCATTAAAAAAACAAGCAAAAAAAAAAAACACATGGAATAAATAATAAGTGAGTAAATGACTTATTAAAAGTCTGCACACTAACCAAACTGGCTGATCTCCTTTCTCCTTAACCCCTCCACTTACCTTCCTAAAATGATCCCAGTCTTCATCATAGCTCCATTCAAAAGCACATCTTCTTTTAGAATGTCTTGTAGAGCATCCTAAAATGTCATACAGTTATTCTCAGTGATGGTGCTTTTCTTACAAGTACTGCTATAGGAGGACTTAAGTGACTTTTTTTTTGAATGCACTTGTTTGCAGGGGGAGAGGGGCAAGAAAGGCAACAGGGGGGCCAAAGGGGATAAGGGAGACCAAGGAGCCCCTGGATTAGATGCCCCGTGTCCGTTGGTATGTCTTTCGTTCAATGTGCAGCACTAAGGCAAAAGGAGACTTCTTGAAAGCAGTGTCTCCTTATGTCTTTGTGTAATAAACACTAACAAATGCCCAGGAGAGTTCTGGTCAAAGTCTGTAAATTATATTGGTAATATTCTTATATCCACTTCTTTTTTTTTCAACACCTCATGATGATGTATGTTGATAATAGGAGCAATCTATGTTAAACTGTAAACAATCAGTGAAGTGTTTTTAAAAACTGGTGTAATGGGGTAACAAGTCTTTCGGTAGCAATATTATGGACATACTATACATACATTTTATTACTGTAATGATGATAATATAATCAGTAGAAACAAAACACACTGAACTCAAAAGTGTTTTGGACACCAATGTCAGTGCCTGACACTCATGCACATACACTCTAAAATAAACAAGTGCAAAATAATCATACTTCAGTTGTGAAAAAAAAAAATATTGTAACAAATCGAATAAATTCCTTGTTAAAAGACATTCTTTTCAACTGGTAGAGAATGGTAGAGAGATTTATTTTAGCTAGAATAGGCGATTGGGAAATTTATAAGCTGCCAGAATAACCTAGTTTCCTCCTGAGTTGTGTTTTGGATAAAATATAGTTTAAATTATAATCATTCATTCATTCATTTTCTTTTCGGCTTAGTCCCTTTATTAATCAGGGGTCGCCACAGTGGAATGAACCGCCAACTTATCCAGCATATGTTTTACACAGCGGATGCCCTTCCAGCTGCAACTGGGAAACATCCATACATACTCATTCACACACATTCACTAAGGACAATTTAGCTTACCCAATTCACCTGTACCGCATGTCTTTGGACTTGTGAGGGAAACCGGTGCAACCGGAGGAAACCCACAGAAACACGGGGAGAACATGCAAACTCCACACAGAAACGCCAACTGACCCGTGCTGCCCCAAAATTATAATCATACTTGACAAAAGGGGCAGAGATGTATTTAGAGTTCTATTTTGACAGTTTAGCGTATATGAAAACAATTAATATGAGTTTTTGAAATGTACTGCCATCCTTTCACTCTAGAAAAATAGTAGTAAGAGCAAGGTACATCTGCAAGATGCATAAACGTGCATTAACCACTTTTATTAAGCAGTTTACATGTGTTTGTAGCCACTAAAAATACTCCAAATTTGTTACCCCATTACAAACACATGTTGTAAATTTGTAAATTATTATTATTATTATTTAACAATTTCCATTCCATGGCACCTTTAAAATTATTTATTTCAGTTGCTTTTAATAGAAGTTCCCCACCTCCAACCTATAATTTGAAATTTGTCACAAAGTCACTCGCCAAAAAAAAAAAAAAGGTGGATAGAGATTTTGTGCTCATGTGTCAAATTTGATAGATTTTGAATAGAAAATATTTGAAGATAAAAAAGACTAGCCACCAGAACTCTGAAAGGGATTTTTGCTTTCCAGGATTAAGACTGATAGGAATATGGTTCTGCTGGACACAGTGGGATGAGTCACTAGTTCAACAAACTAGATAACTAACTTTGTTGTCTTAAGTGGCATTTCAGCCCTCTGTACAGTGAACCTGTTCCTGTCTGTCACAAGTCCAGTGTGATCAGGTCCAATCAGACGCTGGAAGAGAGTGGCCAGGGTGGGGGTGTGGCTAGGCAACAGGAAGGTTAAATGACTGATTTCATAAACAGGGTTTCCGAGGCTTGAAAGGAGAGAAAGGTGAACCGGGGCTGCCAGGCCTGGATGGGCTAGATGCCCCGTGTCCTGTGGTATGCTGATGTCTATCCCTTTGCTTATTTCGCATGCTTCCTGCTTTTGTACATCCATAATGCTTTTAACTTACTTAATGTAATTTTATAATGGAGAACATATAATTATAAAAAACAAAAACAAAATACATGGTGTATTAGTAATTAGTATTACCATTATTTTGTATTATTAGCCAATTTACTCTACTTATAAAAATATTAAACATCTAAGTTCTCTTTTTTTCTTTTCTATTTATCAGTTCAAATTTGATTTTTGTGCATATTTGATAGGAATCAGATGACACTTAGCAAGTGTGAGTGGCAGAAAAACTGCGATTCATGTTCAAAGTCATATTGGAAGCTCATTTTTTGATCTGACTGCTCATGGGTGAGTTTCCCAAACAATAATGGCAATAAAATCAGTGCTTAAAGGGATAGTTCACCCAAAAATTTTAATGATGTCATAATTTTTTCCAAACCTTCATGAGTTTCCCTCTTCTGTGAAACACCGAATAAGATATTTTTATGAAAGCTGAAAACCTCTAACCATAACCTTCCATAGTATTTGTTTTTCCTACTCATAAAGGGTTTGAAACCACTCAAGGTTAAATACATAGTGAGTACATTTTCATTTTTGGGTGAACTATCCCTTTAACTAGTATAGTATTTAAAAACGAACTACTAGTCCGGACAAAGTAATGTCTGATTGTTTCTGTAAATAAATACCATGGAATCTAAGGATTATTTATATATATATTTTCTGTTATTTTACTTAAGCGTGTTCTCAGTGTCAAAGTTTGAGCAGTGGTACTGCAGCTCAGACACATGTGTACTCTTTAGAAAAGGTGCTTTAATTTACTTCAAATAAAAGAAGTATAAGGAAATTGCGATATATTAAAAATAGAGCTGTATTACATTTTTGCTTGCTTATTTTGGTCAAGCACATGATCCTTATGTCATATTCGGACAAACTATGGCTCTAAACACAGGTTGATACCAGTACTTTTAACCATAAAAGTTTGCAACATTGTTTTGCGAATGTTCTCATTTGTGAAATGCCTAATTATTGTGGGCTACATGCACAGCTAGTGTTTCAACTAGTCAATGATGAACTCCTGGTGAAAGGTTTATGTGACTTTAAGGTTCTTTTTACAGCATTGATGTTGTAATATAATTAAAATACAATCAGTTAAATAGACTTAAGCATTCATTTAGTTGTTAAAGCATAAAAAGAGATAAAAGACCATTTAAATGCAAGCATCATCAAGAGCAGCAGTGCTTCTTGTTTGGTCTGATACCCACTTTATATTGTATCTCAGCCAGGCAGTGAAGATCACTTAAACCTTGCGATTTAGCATAGGATGACAGTTCATCGGAAGCACTTGGGCTGGCTGGCTGAAAATTAAAAGTCAGTGTGCATATATACTCTTGGAACTTCTTTACATAGTTGGTTAACGCTTTTGAGAAGTGAATCAGATTGGATTTTAAAGATATTGTTCATCGAAAATGTAGAATTTTTCATTAATTTCTCCCCTCATATCATTCCAAACTTCTGAAACCTTTGTTCATCTTTGGAACACAAATTAAGATATTTTAGATTAATCTAAGAGCTCTCTGACCCCCAGACAGCAAGGGTCCCAAAAAAGAACCAAAACATTCCATGTGTTATTAGTATTTAACTTCAATTTTATAAAGATACAAGAATACTTGTATGTTTTATAAAGATGCAAAAAACAAAAATAAGGGCTTTATTCAACTGTTTCTTCTCTTCAGTGTCAGTTCACGAGAGCACTGTGCACTACTGCGCTGCTGACATATATCCTGGATGCGCCTGTGCCTAGTTTTAAGCAGATGAAGTCACACGCAGCACTTATGGGTTAACAGAAGGTCAGGGTTATGCCCGGGAAACACCAAGCGGACATCAAAGAACTAACCAACTGTGTTGTCGCCTTGCATCGGCTATGTCTGGTTCTGTCTGGACCAAAAAGCTGCATGTGACACACCAAACAGACCACAGCAGTGCCTGTGTGAAAGAATCTATCTTTCCATACTTACAGGTGGCAGCAGTCACCTAGAGAACTAGTGCTGCACACAAAGCAGCGTTTTTGTACCTTTTCACAGTATTCCTTGCTCACTACAGAGGGATTCGCTTGTGCAAATAAGTCTGATAATCCATATTGTTTGCAAATATTTAAGAAATACAAAAAATGACAGCCAGATTCTTTGTGTTCTCTGTTGGCTTTGTTTCAATTTGTACTTGCACTTTGATTTGAGAGATCAGAGTGTTCTCTTTCAACGACGATCATTTTGCATGCTAAATTGGGCAAACTCCGCTGATGTGAGCCTGACAAGAGCGTTGTGTGGAACACACCAAACAAACTAGCGACAATCAGCGACAACTCAACACTGTCCAACGCCTGACTGTCAGCTTGGTCTGTCCCAGCCTTTATATGTCAGCAGCATGACACATACAGTGCTCTCATAAACTGACAATGAAGAGAAGAAACTGTTGAATAAAGTCGTTATTCTTGTTTTTGTACACACAAAAGTATTTTTCTAGGTAATAAAATAAGAGTTCAACCACTTACGTCACATGGAACGTTTGGGCAATGTTTTTGCTGCCTTTCATTGGTTTGTACACTTGCTGTCAATAGAAGATTAGAGAGGTCTTGGATTTCATCTAAAATATCTTAATTTGTGTTCCAAAGATGAATGAAGGTCTCAGGGGATTGGAATGAAATGAAGGTGAGCAATTAATGACTGAATTTTCAATGTGAATGAAATATTCTGTCATTATCTCATGGCACATGTAATATACATATCAGGTTACTTATTTCTACCTAATTTAAGCTCACAAAAATGTTTGTATATTGATTGTTTTAGTTGTGTTAAACTATTTAATTATTTTTTTGTTAATTTACCATTTCTTCAGTGATACTTGTGTTATTGTGTTCACTGTGTTTAGAATCATGCCTACAAAGTTTCCATTGTCATTGTAAGAACATCTGCATTGCAAACCCCCTCATTTTGCTGCTGCTGTTTATTTTTTAATTATTATTATTATTCATATATTTTTATGAGAGGCATTTCAAACACAATGGTAGGGCTATAAAAGTTGTATTCAAGAAAATTAGAGAGCATAATGGGACAAATCGAATCTGAACAGTTGCCATACAGTGTAAACAGTCAATAATTAAAATATCATTCCAATTAGATATGCAAATAATTGGATTTGGACTGAAATGTAAACTAGCATCATTGCTAGTAGGGTATGTTTCTTTTAATCTTTAACATGAATGCAAGTATTCAATTTATGGCAAGCCATTTTTACATTATTCCCAAAATATATAAGCTACTAGTATTTATTTTCATGTTACTGCTATGCTTTCCACTAAGAAGTAGTACTCTCCCATTAGCTTATAGTGCTTATTCTTTATGAATTACTATCTTTTTAAAGATTCTACTACATAATCTTTAAATATTAGTTCTCACACTGGTACTTTTTCTTTGGTGCTAGTAATATTTTTTTTAAAAATACTAGTACTAATTTTTTTAGACACTAATGCTAAAAACTAGACACTATAATTTATTACAATATGAGTTCCTTTTTATTGAATATTTGTACTATTTAATTAGATAACAAAGCATATTTTAACAGAAATTTGTGTTATCTAATGAATAAGTGTTACTATCTAGTAGAAAAAATAGCAGTATGTGATACATACAAACTAGTATATTTTTAATACAAATTATTGAGTACTCGTCGTTGCAAGTATCTAGTAGATTATCTGTTATTAGTGTCTTTAAAAATATGTTTAACACATAATGAATTAATACTAGTAAGTAAATTAGTAGTCAGAATTTAATAGTTGGTATTTAAATGACATATCCACAAATTCAAGGGAAATTGTAATACTATAAAATAGTGAATATTAAAATACTAGTACTAGTATCTAATGACTAAGTACTAGTATCCACTATTTAACTGGCTGTGGTATCTATTCAAAGACTACTAGTGTAAAATACACACTAGCTAATGAGTAAGTATTAGTACTTACTGGAAAAAACTACTAGTGGGATGAAAATAAATAGGTTTTATAGATTAAGGGCCAGGGCAGCGAGTTGGCTCAGTGGTTAGCACTGTCGCCTCATAGTAAGAAGGTCGCTGGTCAAGCACCGCTAGGTCAATTGGTGTTTCTGTGTGGAGTTTGCATGTTCTCCCTGTTTTCACGTGGATTTCCTCCGGGTGCTCCTGTTTCCCCCACAGTCCAAAGGCATGTGCTATAGGTGAATTAAGTAAGCTAAATTGGCTGTAGTGAATGACTGTAAATGTAAGAGTGCATAAATGGGGAATTTTTTTTTTTTATTGTGTGAGAGCACAATTTTAAAATAGCGTGAGGAAATTTCTGCTGGTGAATTTAAGACAAACGCATCTCATTCACATATCGACCAATGCCATATATCCAACCAAGCTCTCTATATTATGAGCATATTTCACCATTGAGATGTGCTACCTTGCTTTTTGAATGGGAGGTATGACAATATAAGGCTTCTATTACTGCAAATGAAACGATAATGAATGTGAATGGATGGTATTTTTCTACAACAAGCTTGGTAACCTAAGCTCAGTTGTTATTGTGGGACACTAATGATAGTAAATATGGGACTTAAACTAGGACTGTTCAAAATTCTGATATGAATATATTTACACTGTGTGATTTTGTCAAGTACAATGCGACCCTGGAACGTCATTCCTGTTCGAAAAAAAATATGTAATCCAGACTTATTTATTAACCCTATCTGTAAATTATCGCTGAAATCAAAGAGGATTAATAGTTGGATAACAATGATGTAGAAGCACATAACCATAACTGTAAGCCTAAACTTAACATGCACTGTAAATGTATCCCTTACATTTGATTGGCTGATTGGAATGTTGTCCATTCCAACACTTAGATATGGGATCATCAGTGATTTGAGAAACATGGAATACACAGGACCATTATCTGTAGACCTGATATTGCGTGATTCATCCTAGTTGATTGTTTTAAGTCTTTTTTTCTGGAAGAATTGTAAAGAATTCCCCATAGCATTCCAAGTCTCCCTACTACTATGTGCTTTCTGTTCTTTGTGGTGGCTCCTCTTGGCAAGAACAACTGCAGCCATTTCAAGCACAACATTTTAGGCATTAAAATAATCCTGCAAATACCCATAATTTGAGGAGCAAAAACATTGTATTGCGTGATTCATTTAAATAGACCCCTCCCATAAAACTTTAGTCTGACAAGTAATAAATATTAAATGAGGTTGGGTGTTAAAAAAAGTGTGTTTAGAAGATACCAGCTGTATTTTTTTAATGTCAAAAAGACCAAAGGACAAAACTTTTGCGCTGGTGCATAAATGGCCCTATTTGTTAAAATGGCTTTGCGAATTGCATTTTTATTTCACTTACCCAGGAGACACACTGATGTCAAAATCAGTTGACTATCTTCATGTCAAAACAACATCAAATTGATAAGGTTCTCACATTGACATTAAAGATCACGAATCGATGTTTGATGTTGTTTTGACATCAAGGTAGTTTACATGCATTGTAGGGATACAAAATCCTGTGTAAAATTGAAATTAAAGCTTTGATAATAATGAAACTTTTATTATATTATAAAACTTTTTGTGTCATATGGATTGGGTCATATGGATGTCAAGGTTTTTGACATCAAATTGTTTCATATTTTCGGTGGGGGTTAGTTGATGTGAATTTTGATTTCATTTTTAAATCAAAGTGCCCACTGTGAGGTAGATAGCCTAGTATTATTGTTAAAAAAAGTTATTGTTTCATTGTGTCAGTTTATACGTGTTTATGTTTTTTGTGCATGAATATATATATATATAGAGTACACCCTATTTTAAAAATTAATATTTTTATCCATTTCTCAGTGAATATGGGTAATTTATATAGGTGCATTTGAAGTATTAAAGAGATATTTTTATTAAAATAATATTTTAGTCACAGAATATCTTTAGAAATGGAAAGATAATACATTTAAATTCATGCAAAATATTGCAAAAATAATACAAACTACAACATTTCAACAAAACTGTATATATTTTTAGTTTCTCTTGATTTTTGCTATTTTTAAAAATTTGATTTAATATTTTTCCCTAACATATACATTTGAGCTACTACTTTTTCAACCATTATTGTAAGTTATTTTGTTAGATTAGCTCCAGATTTGGCTTCTGTCTTGACTAAACTAATGTATATGCACAAATATAATATTGTAACGCATCCAATAGAAAATATTAATTTAAATGAGACATTTGTGGGGGGTGTACTCATATATGCTGAGCACTGTACATATACACTTATATACTGACACAATGAAACAATAACTTTATAACAACAATACTAATACTATTGCAGATAGGAAATGCACAGTACATTTTAAAAGTGAATATATAAATGGTTATGTACAGTATACAGTACGTGCCCTGTTATGAATATGTTTCCTTTCTTAAGAAACTTTGATTTTTACCGTTCACCTCTCTTGCTTTCTATAGGGTGATGATGGTCTGCCAGTACCAGGGTGTTGGAATAAAGTGAGTTCAGTTTATTAACATTTTGTTTTTTGAATAATTGCATAACTCCCTACCATCCTGACATTTAAATAACTCTTGATATGAATTGATGATATGGAGGTATAGATTAAGCTTTCTGTCATCTATAAACATCCCCCCCAAAAATAATCTATTTGCTAAAAATTATATACACTTTAAGACCAGTTGTTAAGAAAATGATTAGGATTTATCGGTGACTCAACATTGGTGATAGATAGCCAATTCTATACCTCTGTTTGCTCGTAAAACGTCTGCTTGAAATTAACATGGTCTTTTTGCCTCTTGTTTTGCAGTGACGTTAATTCCTGAATGCCATGTGTGATTGTAAATAGAATATTTATTTTTGTACTTTTTTTTCTGTTATATTGATGGAGAATACAGCAAACCATAAAATACTGGCAGGACTTTTTTTGTACAGATGTTTATTTTTATTACCAGTAATGTTGCTTATGTATTGGACTTTATACTGTACCTATGCATTATGTCAAAATGTTTTGATCGAGGAAGAAATATACTGTGGCAGCATATGCATGATATTTGTGCATTATGTTAACTTTGTACATTATGTTAAGTGCCTATTAACTTATTGTATCTTGGTGTTTTAATGTGTCGTGTCGGACCACGCTGCACTGAATAGTGGGGCTGGAGTTATAAATTGGCTTTGTTTGTAAGAGGAAACCCGTTGCTCTGAGATTAACATGTTCACATCACACCTAATGAACTTACACTGTAACTGCATGTGTTTACTGACAATTTAAAATGACTTATTTCAAAGTCCGTAGGTTACTACGTGCAGTGTAATTATCAAGTGAGCTGTTTAATGTTTCAGCGCATCATTTCTAAAGGTTGCACTGAATGACCTGTTAAGTGAGCATTTCAGTTTGTTTTCTCCATAACCGCCAGTAGATATTATTGCAAGAACTGCATTTATGGCGGCTTTATGTACTGAAGGAATGACTGAAATTCAAACATGCAGTGCTTTGCCTTTATGGGCCTTGTGTAAATATGTTAAAAACATGCCCCTGTTAAGCAGCTATTTTCTATTTCTTTATTTCTGACAATTCAGTAGTAGAGGTAAATACAATTTACACACATGGGTGATGAATTGAGTGCTTCTTTTAACTGCTCTCATATATTGCTGCTCACTTTCAAGCACACATTTGTGTTTGCTAATAAGCATCTACACTACCCTTTAAAGGTTTTGGGGTCGGTTTTTTTAGTCTCTCATTTGTTTTAAGTCTGAAAATTACTTTTATTCAGCAAAAATGCAGCAAATTGATAGAGTAATTCAGATTTTTTGCTGAAATGTGTACTTATGAAGAGTCCTGGGGAAAAAGTATTTAGAATCTTTTTTTTTTTAAAGCTTTTTTGAAGATGTTTCTTGCGAATTACAATTATTTCTGAAGGATCATGTGACACTGAATAAATGGCATTAACTATATTAAGCTAGAAAACAGTTGCTCTAAATTGCAATAATATTTCACAATGTTATTGTGGTTTTGATCAAACAGTTCAAGCTAAAAATAGCATATATTCTCTCCAACCCCAACATTTTGAACAGTAGTGTATGTCTCAGATTACCTCAACTATTAAGTACAAATGAAGAATAAAGTATTATAAACATGAATTTTACATTATTTTTATTCCCAATAAATATCAGGGTCATAGAGAAAGGCCCAGAATTGTTTTGTGTTTCTTCAGTGTTGAAGTGGATTGTGTAGGATTGCTGCTGCTTACATTGACAAGCTGTTTCATTTTGCCAGTTAATATTAAGCATGGTTTGTAATCATCATTGTCTATAAACTTTTTTTTTTTTATCTGTCTGTAATACCTCATACTAACATGTGCCTTAATGCTTTTACTCTGCCAAAGTAGTTTTGAGACATTTGAGATCAACAGTAATGTCAAAGATGCTATGCTGTCAACATGAGAAATACAAGACAATAAATGGCTGTAAAAGGTTCAGCCAAAATGTTTCCTAGCATGTGTCTTTGATTTGATACACTAATGTAGTTTACTCTTTTTTTTTGTGAAGTGTTGACTTGTTGTTGTTCACACAGAGATTAAGAAAAATTAACACTCTCTGGGTGTTCACATGCTCAAGTTGTGCTTGTTATTCCATCCGCATCTGCTATGAAGTGTGAAAACCGCATCCTCATGTTTCTGGATTCAATTATTCTACATTGTACAATCACCAGCCACTTTATTAGGAACACTTTGCTTTCAGAATTTACCTCATTTTTAGTGGCTTACATTCAACAAGGTGCTGGAAACATACGGGTCCATCCTGACTATGCAGTTACTGCAAATTTCACCAAGCATATTTTAGTAAACTAAAACTAAATCTATTGGTCAAAAAACATTTCCATTAACTGAAATAAGATACAAATGTCACAAAATGAAAAACAAACCGAAACTAACAACAGTCACTTAAAAACTGAAATAAAAATACGTTAGCGAGTGAGTTTAGAGAAATAACAGTAGATGGCATTTTAACAGCCAAACACATCACAAAATATTTAGAAATAATAATATACTATAATATAAATATTTATAATAAATATTTTCAAAAATTAAATGACTTTTTTATATATAAACATAAAACGTGTTTTAATTTTTTTTCATTTGCCAAAAAAAAAAGTAAACTAGGCTTCTACATAAATGATCTTTAAAGTGAAGAAGTTTGTCTTAAATATTAATCATTTTTACTTTTAATTCTTGCATTTGTGTGGTGTTGAGTTGAAACCTTCATTTTCTTTTCGGCTTAGTCCCTTTATTAATCTGGGGTCGCCACAGCGAAATAAACCACCAACTTATCCAGCATAGGTTTTACGCAGCGGATGCCCTTCCAGCTGCAACCCATCACTGGGAAACATTCATACACATTCATCCACACATACACTACGGACAATTTAGTTTACCCAATTCACCTATACCGCATGTCTTTGGACTTGTGGGGGAAACCAGAGCACCCGGAGGAAACCCACGCGAACACGGGGAGAACATGCAAGCTCCACACGGAAATGCCAACTGACCCAGCCGAGGCTCGAACTAGCGACCTTCTTGCTGTGCGGCGATTGTGCTACCCACTGCGCCACCGTGTCGCCTTGAGTTGAAACAATTGTTTTATTTTTATAGCTAAGGTTTGCACAATGTAAGTTTGCAAGCACTAAACTTCGCTCTGGTCGACACTGAACATGTTCTGTTAACTCTGCTAAACTAGAACCACTAAAACTGAAACTAAATATATAAAGACTAAATAGAAAAATAAAAACTAAACCAGGGGTGTCAAGCTGATTTTGGCTCAGGGGCCACATGGAGGAAAATCTATTCCCAAGTGGGCCAGACTGGTAAAATCATGGTATATATAACTGAAAAACAACAACTTCAGATTGTTTTCTTTGTTTTAATATGATCAACATAAAACATAAAGCTGGAGCCTGTGGACAACATGATCTCACGGCAATTTGTAACTTCTTGATTTAGTGGCTAATTCATATGAATTCGTACGATCTTGTTCGTACAATTTAGTACGGTTTGCTTATCCACCAATGACGGTTGGGTTTAGGGGAGTGGTTGGGTGCCACGCCTCCTTTTTTATATCATACATTTCTGTGCTAATTAGCCACTAAACTGACAAAATGGGAAATAGTTACGTTTCCTTGTCCTTAGTGTGTTATGGCAGGGCATGGATGTGGTCTTTCTCTCTGAGAAGGCTGTAAAACTGACATTGATTCAGGCTTCTGGATCGTATGAAATGAACAGTTTGCAATTGGAACAGCAGTTTCTTTTATTGAAAAATTGCAGCTCATTTTTATACTTTACAGAATCATCTCGCAGGCCGGATTAAACCCATTTGTGGGCCTGATCCAGCCCACGGGTCGGACGTTTGACACCCCTAAACTAAACCATTAATGAAACAAACTAAAACTGAAATTTACACCCAATTTAAAATATAGAACAATGCTTTCATGTTGTTTGTGACAAATTGTGATACCATCTGATCGTAGCACAAAAAACAAGACTCAATACTGTAAAAGCCATTAGTTGACTTTAAAAAAAAGTTGCTTTCAAAGCAATTAAATGACTTTAAATTAAAAAGTAAGAAAGACCTTGACTTCAGATTATTAAGCAAACTAACTGTGTGCATAATTATAAAAAGTAAGTCAACTTAACAGTTGCAAGTGACAATAGGGTTTACTCCTTTTAAGTCTACTTGTTGCTTTTAAGGTAACAGGTTTATCGACTTTTTTAAGCTAAAAAATTGGATAGCGAACAGGCCGCTTTTCCAGTCTTCAATTGTCCTGTTTTGTTGATTATGTGCACTTTACTCTCAACTTCCAGTTCTTAGCTGGCAGAAGACAAGCAACAAGCTAATATGTTGTTCATACATATACATATTTTGTCATGACTTTTGTATTTTCTATTGGATGCTTTGCAATATTATATTTGTGCATATACATTAGTTTAGTCAAGACAGAAGCCAAATCTGGAGCTAATCTAACAAAACAACCTACAATAATGGTTCAAAAATTGGTAGCACTAATTTGTTCAAATGCACCAATATATATTACCCATGTTCAC
Organism: Danio choprae; assembly: GCA_903798125.1. Classification (NCBI taxonomy): domain Eukaryota; kingdom Metazoa; phylum Chordata; class Actinopteri; order Cypriniformes; family Danionidae; genus Danio; species Danio choprae. Next base: position 4,104,356 of record CAIGQW010054451.1, read on the forward strand.
TGAAGAAAAGGATAAAAATATTCATTTTCAAAATGGGGTGTACTCATATATGCTGAGCACTGTAGCTGTTTTTAGTGTTCCTTACCAGCATATGCTGGGTTTTTTTCTCTCTCTCTCTCTCTCTCTCAGCAGGGATGCAGATTGAAGAACTTTATATAAATAAAATACACACCTTTCTCAATTGTCCACATTTATTGTTTATTGATTAGATTAGGGGCGACGCAGTGGCGTAGTGGGTAGCACAATCGCCTCACAGCAAGAAGGTCGCTGGTTTGAGCCTCGGCTGGGTCAGTTGGCATTTCTGTGGGGAGTTTGCATGCTCTCCCCGTGTTGGCGTGGGTTTCCTCCGGGTGCTCCGGTTTCCCCCACAAGTCCAAAGACATGTGGTATAGGTGAATTGGGTAGGCTAAATTGTCCGTAGTGTATGTGTGTGAATTAGTGTGTATGGATGTTTCCCAGTGATGGGAAAGGCTGGAAGGGCATCTGCTGCATAAAACATATGCTGGATAAGTTGGCGGTTCATTCCACTGTGGCGACCCCAGATTAATAAAGAGACTAAGCCGAAAAGAAAATGAATGAATTAATGAATGATTAGATTAGTGAAGCTCCTGGCAGAAGCTTTTAACATTCAAAAGAAGTCTATCATTCAATATTCTGTGTGAAAAGAAACAAATGTTGGTGGTGTCTACTTTCACCTAGAAATAAAGTAAAGCTTATGTATAAATACGTTTTTGCAATTTGGCATAAACATGAGCAGAATACTCGACCAAAAAAAAAAATCTTCTCCATTGATGTTAGCTGATTGATATTTCCCATCATCTTATAATTGCCTAATTTAATTTACTGTATATGAGTATTTCTAACTCAACACTACTAAACACAGCATCTAAATCAATCTTTGGAGGTCAGGTGATATACAGCAGTCAGGTGGCTCAAATCGTAATACATAGACATTTCTCAACATTACAGGTTGTAATTAACAGATGGTTATACTTGAAAATGTCAGTTTCTGGTCTACCTAATAAAGTGGGTGTTGAGGGTACATGCATGTTGCTTGAAGCTTTCTCCCTCACCAAGGCATTCTTGCAAGAGATCCAATACACATGTGTTTCTTTTATCAAAAGGGTCAGAATCCGTTCCAGTTAGCCAAGAAGTAATCCCGAAGTGAGATCCGCATGGTTCTGAATTGACTTCCTTCACAAACACCACACAGAGACTTCGGGAGATCTTTTTGTGATTGCGCTGCTCTTTTGGTGGCCGTTTGAAGGATATTGTTTCCTGTAGTACTGGAAAGTTCCACAGGGCGGCAGACGTAAGCAGACTGGCTGGATTACAGAGAAGACAGTACTGCGAAAGTAGCCTGTTGTTTTACACTCTTTTCTTTCTCTTTTATATTATTCACTATGTGAAAAGAACATTTTAGCACATTTTGTTCTTTGTTGACAATGTTGAACACAATGATTCATGTTTGTGATCAGAGGATTCAGCGCAGCTTGTTGAACATGCAGATGTGGTCTGAGTGTTCTTGTGTTTCCAGACAAACCAAAGAAAGAAAAAAAATCTCTGATGATTCCTGATTCAAACTATCACTGCCTTTTCTGTTGAGATTTTATATTAAATGCATTACATTTCTTTTTAATTGAGAGAATCAAATAGTTACACAGCTAAAAAGTGAACATTAAAGACGCTCAATGTACCAACAAAGTTTTGAACAAATGTTCAAGGGCATTTTATGGTGTTGTAACATGAATGCAGCATTTCCCTGCTATAAACATAGATCCCGATATCGACTCCATCTGTATAGTTTGCAAACTCTTTGAAATGAAAATAACTGATCACAGTTTGTTTGGGTAATCTTTTTTTTTACTGAATGGCTGTACATTTAGGAATGTACAAGGCAGTTAAAGCAACAAATTTAGACCAGCAGTGACACATTGGGCATTTTATTTATTGTTACTTCATCACATGTGTGACCTTCAGATATTTGTTTATATGCGGCTCTTATGCCTGCAATGGATTAGAGTAAACCTCTTTGTTATGTGAAAACTATTTTTGGTTGTCCAATATGGAAGTAATTAACAGTTCACAGAATACACAGTGTACTGCTATGGGGTGACAGTACCACATCAATCAAAACAGGATTTGTGAGGGGAAAATCATTTAGTATTCTTACAAAAATTACAACCTGGATCAAAAAAAAACTAACAAAAAGTTTGATGTGGTGTCATATGTACCAGCAGCTATGTTTTCTTTTATTTTTTTTAAACCTATTACAAGCATTCCTTGTGTTATATTTTAACAACTGTTACAGACATTGGTTGTACATAACCTAATTTCCTTTTTTCCCTGATAGCAAGGCAATTATAAACCATTATTTTCATGGTCAGAATCCGAATTATATATCAGGGTAGATCAAGTATTTGATAAATGAATCTTTGGTTGTTAATTGATTATGTTACAGAAAATAATGTTGATTGAAGACATTGTATGGTATATACATGTAAAATCAGCATTTCATAATACACTCAAAAATAAAGGTTGTTCATGGGCTTATCTGAGCACTTTTCCACTCTACATGTTTCTTGAGCTCATTGTTTGATATTCTGGAAGTTTGAGGAGCTCTTGTTTGGTTTCTGGGATCCTTAAATCATCAGTAAATGGGTTAGGGTTTCTGTAAACCATGTTGATTTGGGGCATTTTAATTGTAACCTTTATTTTTAAGTGTTGACATGTATATTTAAAACTATTTTTCGCTGTTGTAATCTGATATCTGGTGAAAATATGAATGATTCACTTTCCACTGACAAGAACAAGCCTGATATATGCATTAAAAAAGATTGATTTTACCCACATTTTTTGTTCAGTGCTGGCTATAGGAACTTATGTAATTGGAATTAGAAAATCAGAATGAAAAATAGTGTACTTATAATTCGATACAATTGCGAAATGCTCAAATAATCATTCAGGTCTTGTTTAAATCTGTTATAAACCAGGTTCGTCAAAAGTAATCTAAAAGTAATCCTGAAGTAATCCACAATCTGAATACTACCTAAATTGAGTAGTAAGCTCACCTCACAAAATGATGTTACTGATTTGCAAGCTGTAAGTAAGCTGCCTATCACTGTCTGTATTAGATTAACGTTAGGTGCTTATGTAAATGTAGGGCATGATATGAAGTGGTTTTCATTTTACTCTGCACAAGGCATCTAGTTTTTTCTCAGTATAATTTTGCACATTGAAGTGTTGGTGTGTGACTTTTTTTCCATGTCTTGAACAAAAATATACTGTACATCATGTATTTTTACACATTTCTTTTTTGACAAAGGTTTTGATCTTGTCTTTCTTTGTACAGTTTACTCTACAAATATTGTGTCACCCCAGTATAACTAGGGGGACAGGGAAAACACAGGGTGATTCAAAACGAATACCACAACTTTGAAAATCTGTATTTGATCAAAGAAACATGATGGAACATTTGGCAATTAATCAATGTGAAGAGTACTTTTCAAAGTTTTCATAGATGTTCAATATGACCCCCTTCAAACACTCGAGTGACATCAACCCGAAAGTTGTGGTATTTTTTTTTAATCACCCTATATATAT